>JAOSBL010098628.1:0-19149 GCA_027568915.1 Erythroxylum roraimae | reverse complement strand
AAAACAATTTTAACCACTCCTAACCCGTTCCAAATTACTATTTTACCCTTTCCATCGATGATGGGATGTTACAAAAGCCCTTAAAAAGCCAAGTTGTTCAATTAAAACTCAAAAGTCTATCATTAGGTAGTGATGAAACCATAAAATTTCTCGAAGCATAGTAGAGAAAGCTCGTTGAAAGTTAAAATTTCAAAACCCTAAACTATTAACTCAAATCAAAACTCAAACATAAACACCTCCTCACCTCCTTCTCCCTAAATCTTATATGGATTTGCAAAATTCCAGATTGGATCTGATTTTTAGTTGGAGGTGCGAGGCAATGAACAAACCAGAGGCCTAGAGGTGTGGGGGAGTGGTGGTCGACAACTAGAGGAGCAGAGGGCCAAAGGTGGAGGCGGTTGGGCAATAGGCATGAGGTGACATCACACTCAACGGTGATGCGGTGGTGGCCATTGAAAGTGGGAGAGACTTGCAGTTGGGATGCTGGTGGCAGGGAGAGGAGAGACGACTTAGACGAGAGAGAGTAATGTTTTAGATAGGGAGAGTGTTTTGTAGAAACGGGGTCCCGAGGGGTTTCTATTTTTTTTGTGCAAAATAGTCCCTCATTTTTTCAAAATATACAGTATTAGTCAGTATTAGCCGGTATTTAAAATACCAGTTGGTACTAACAGGTCTTGACGATCGATACCCATTAATTATGTTTTGTATCATTTTTTGGTAAGTATATTATAAAACAATAAACATTGTGGTAACTTTAAGAAATTTCTTGAATTTTTAGTCTTTGTAATGCTATTGTGAATGGAGTCATACATATGATACCGCATAACGATACAAAAAAACTAGTTTTAGTACTCTCAGTCATCATAAAACTTCTTATCACTAATATAAGTATTGGTAGTGGGTTTAGCAGGAGAGTCCTCTCTCAAGGGTAAATCCATTTTTATGATTGTTAAATTCATCATAAGAGATTCAACACATTATTTGTAATTATTCTTATTAGGCTTAAAAATGATAGAGGATTAAAGATTGCGTAAATTCAAAGAAAAAACCATAAAGCAATATTAATATGCATATAAGATAAGATCATGTTATTCACTTTTTCTTCAACTACCGTAAATGATCTATAAATGTGATCATCGAATATTAAAGTCTATTAAGCATCAAAATTAGATTCATTAAGAGTAAGAGCAGTTCGTTAAAAATCACAAGAAAATGCAATAATGAATTATCAATATGATTGTAAAATTGAGTCGATTTGTAATGTTTAACAGATTATATTAATCAATTTAAACATTTTACCAAACAATAAACTCATCAATAGGATAATTTCATTACTTATATAGATCTTAACCAAAAAAATCAATATTGGAGAAAATAATATCAATGAAATTATTCAAATTCCTAGACTTATAAGAGGTTAGTTGATAAGCATACAATATTCAATTATATCTAAAACATAATAAGATTAACATAATAAAATACTAAATTAAATAAATGATAACTAGTAAAAAAGGATAGATAAAGTTATCTAGAATATAAAGAAAAGTTATCATATAAATAGATAAAACAAGCTAAGACAATTCTCTCAAATAACAACAATAATTTTTTAATAATTTTATTTCAGCAACAAAATTGTAAATGTATAAGTAGGAGTCAAGTTGTAAATTTACAAGTAGGGATGTAACTATAAATATTTAGTGGTAGCAAAACTGTAAATACTTAAGAGTGGCAAAATTGTAAATATTTGGAAGTGGTGACATTCTTAACGGTGGAAAAAATATAAATATTTAACAATAGCATAATTATGAATATTCAATAGTTTTAAAATTGTAAATATTCAACAGTGATAGAATTGGTAAAAGAAATAGACTCTCTTATAGTTTAAGAAACATTTCAAAAACTCCTTACTCTTTAAAATTCTAAAAAAACCTTCTAGTTTTCAACTTTTTAGAAAACCCCTTCTCTTAAAAAAACTCCTTCTCTAGACTTCGATTAAAAAATAATAACAAAATACACGCCGCATAAACATCGCAATTATACCAATCAAATGCTACTTACATGACAATTCAACCTTGCAACATCCCACTACCATAGAGTACATACGCAAACATTCTAGAGCATTTAAGTATATATCCTATGATAATGGTATGTTAGAGCAATACATATATCCAATTTACACTTGGCATCATCTAACATAATTTAAAAGTCACTAAATTTAAAAACCATTCATTGCATTCATTCACAAAGCTTACACTGCTTCCATTAGACAAATTTTTACAAAACCTCATACAGGTTCTAGGAAAAACTACAAAATAAAAGTTATAACTCTCTGACGTCAGCTGACAGACCTCTAAACCATAACTTAGTCCAAAATGTTCCTTTAATCCAGGATAAGATACTAAATCTCTTGTCTCGTACCTGAAAAGTCACGTTGTAATTTTTATGAGTTTTGTGAACTCAATGAGTGAACCATCATTGATGATTTCACCCAGACCACATACACAAATCACATATTTCACAAATATTCAATCAAAACATGTATATTCCAAATATTCACACTAACATGGCATATCATATAATCATTGCAAATCAAAAAAGATATGTACAATTTCAGATGCATATGAGACTCCAGATTCGTTATTATTGTTGTAACCGAGTGCTTATCACATACTTATACAGATATTGGCCCATTGGGCTCAACTAGAAACATATATCACAGAGCGAAGCTCTATGTGCAGAATCAGAAACCACGGAGCAAAGCTTTACGTGCAAGCACTTTCATACTGGCTACTCCGGTCACAACGTCTTTATCTGAGCATGCATTTTATGAAATGCATCAAATTCAGAATATGCCATGTAAAACAGTCACATATGATGTACAATCAGAAACTTATAATCATCAGACCTAAGTCCAGCATTCAACATTCGTTGAGAATTCACATATCATATAGAATTGTCAAACAAATCAGAACACTTCCAATACAGTCCCAAATATTTACTACTCGGACTTCAAGTCCGGAATTCATAAATAATCATAACAGTTCATTAATTGGAAGCTTAACAAATCAAATCAAATCAATCTTAGGAAAATCACCTAGGTTGACTCACAGTATGCTCCAATACGCTATTATTACCTGGATGGTTCGACAATGTCTAACTGGCGTCCAATGAGCTCCTCCATATCATACAAAACACATTTACAAATATCACAATTTTGCACAAATGTATAAGTATTCCTTTATGCACATGTACTTATATAAAATATGCACAATGCATATTCAATGACAATTCCAAGTATCTTATTGCGATCCTTATTATCAAATCAATCAGATATCAAATCCCTCATTAATATCATTTGTACTTATAATTTGGATCAAAATAAAACAATGTGAAATCAATTTCATAACCTAATTGACCACTTTAGATTTTGCTAACAACATGCTATCAGATCAACTTTGCATAATTAAACTGATAAGGTAAATGACAAAATTAGGTAACACTTCCTTCTAGAAAATTGTTCTCCAATGCTTAAGTTTGTAATGATACCAAGTTCATCCAATTTGGTTAAGTATACTGAAAGTTATACTCAAAAGATTTTAGACTATTCTTAAGCTTCAGTAGAATTCTTATTTCAACTTCCTATCAGATTCTGAAACTCTTAGAGGCTGAATTAGAATTTAATCTCTTCATAAAACTTGTAGCCTTATGTCTCTAGTGTAATCATAATTAATAATCATCTCATTCTGTGGTCCACAGATCAAGATATAGTCAAAATACTGAAGTATATTTAGTAAAAATCATCCCAGTTATCATACTTCAGGACAGTCACATTTCCATCTTAAATTAATCAATCAATCCATTTCATAAAGCTATAATTTTTGGTGATGTAGATCAATGTATTATGAAGCTATTGTTTCAAGAACCAAGTCATTTGGATATAAGATGAAGAAGTTATAACAAAAAGATTGGAAGATGTTCAGAAAAAATTCTTCAGAAAAATTCAATTGAAAGTCATGATCGTGCATTTGTACGATAGCGACTTTCACTAATCCTCGAAGTCACCGTCATGCAAAAGCATGATAGCGACTTTCACTAATCCTGTGAAGTCAATGTCGTACAAAAGCACGATAGCGACTTTGTCGAATTTTTAAAGAAATCGTCGTCGTGTTAAAGCACGACGGTGCTTTTCTCTCTTCTTCTTCACCGAATTTCATTTTCCTTTTATTTCCAGACTTATTCACTCCTCATTCATCTCTTTTACATTTCTAACTGCAATTCAATCTCTAAATAAGTTAGAATCAAATTTACCATTCAAACACCAAAAATAAGAAACTCCATTTTCACTTCCTTACTCTACTGTAAATTTTTCAAAGTTCATTCTCACATCAATTAACTCAAATAACATTCAAAACAATTCTTCTAACTCATTTTTAACTCATCAACACACACACAATTCAAAAATCCAAGATTCACACTTAAACATCAAAATCCGATCCTCATACAAGCAACTTTCAATTTTCTGCATTTTTCCAACATTCACAATTTCAATTTCTCATCTAAGTCATTTAGCATATGCATTCACCGAAACTCTACTGCTTTATCTTCTCATACATGTACAGACGACAACCCATTTTCGGTTTTCTCTAAACCAGAACAGAGTATATCATCAAAACATCTAACAGTAATTTTCACATATCTCAAACCACAATCTATTTCATACAGATTTTTAAAAATTTCTAATTCTCAAATCCATCATTTAGTTCATTTATCATCGAAACTTCACTCCTCAAACCCTTGCATGCATGTACATATTTACACTGTAAAAACATCAACAATAAACACTTACTTGATTCAGCTATTCCCAGCAGTAAGAGTGAATCAATAACAACCAATAAGAATGACAATTCAATATTCGGTGATGGACAAGGAACAAAGAGAGAGTTCTCTACTGAATGCTTTCAGTGGGTATCAAAAGCTACAGTAACATTTCCTAAACATAACATAAACCACGTGTCCACTTTGGATGTATTACATTTGTCATCCAAATAAATCTGCCACATGTCACCACACATACAAGCCATTTGTCATATACATATGTTGCCACGTGTCACACAATAAGTGGTCCAAATTTCATTATTTTCTAAAATTCACCAAAAATTTCAAAATACCTAAAATATACCAAAATTGCCAAATCACATTTTAATCACATTCAGTAACTCAATTATACTCGGAAAATGTCAATGAATGCATGTACAATCATATGAATGTGCAAAAATGTGCATGTCACATTTAACTTATGCATGACATGCATTTTCCTAAATTTTCAATACTTTCTCATAAATTACTATTCTAGCCTTAATATGGGTAATGAGATTTTACAAACCTATCTCTTAAACTCAAGCCAAACTAGTTAAATTTGATCGAAACTAATAATTTATTATAATAATCTTAAATTATTAATTTAAGTCGAATTTGATTGGTTTAAATTGGGTTTAAGAACTAAGTTGAGTTACCATATTAATGACATTTGATTAGTCCATATTTGATGTTCATACCACGTATATTTCGTTATTATTTTTAATCAAAGTCTAAGAAAAGGGTATTTTAGGATAACTAAAAACTAGGAGTTTTTTTAGAATTTTAAATATTAGGGAATTTTTTAAAAAGATTTCTTAAACTACAGGGGAGGTCTATGTCTTTTACTGAATTATAAATTATATGCATGTTAGGGAAAAATTATAATTATTTAACTAGGAGCAAAAATATAATTTTACAAGTCATTTTTAATCTTCAAATGGGTCATACAACCCATCTTCCATTAACAACCTAAGTCAATATGATGTCGTCATCTGATAAGTGAATTGTAACAATTTCATATGGATTTTACTCCTCTTCTAAAAATTAAGTGATCTATGCCGTTAACTTTGAAATAAAAACCACCAATAAAAGAGATACAAGAATAAGAAATTTCAACATTGATGGAGCTTCAAAAAAATCCAAAATTTCGATCTTTTTAGTTCTAAAATCTTGCTTAAAACACATATAAATGTATGTATGAATGATACATGAAGTTTTATACCTTAAAAATTATTGTATCCTTGTTAATAAATGTTTTTAAGAATGGGTGTAAAAAAATAACACAAAATTTTAAAAAATAAGAGAAAAATAGATTCAAAACTTATAGGAGTGGCTTTAATACCAATCGTTAGACTTTATACAACAAACAATAAATTAAATTGACAACATCATTATGCTTCACACAACAAAAAATTGATTTGACTACTTGGAAGCATGTATCAATAATAAGATGAAAGGAATACTTCTTAAAGGTGATGGAAATTGACTAGAAGCCATAAATCCTCAACATATTTCTATAAGACAAGAATCAACACAATGAAGAAGAAAATTATGGCTTTTTGAATCCTATTCACCATTCTCTTCTACATACCACCATATAACTCCTAACTTGCCCATAAGCTAGAATACATAAAGAAAATATCAATTACGATAAGATATAATTTGTAATGAGCTATAAGCCAAATGAGTAAGCTTAGGTAAGATTAGTTCATAGACCCAGGAGTCCATAATATGATTAGCAATATAATGTATAAACTAAAAATGGTCTAAATGTCACATGCACATATTAAGATGTTAATTTTTATAAGATTATTTTGGTTCATATTAATTAATTAACATCTCTCACTTGAAAAACATATTCATGTCATAATACTTTCACATCAATATGTATAGTCAAACTAATTACACACAACCAACACATTAATAAGATGTATAAAATGTACATAATTAGTTGCTACAAATCCAAAAGTATGATAATAACATCAATATGGATTCAACAAAATTAATATCATCAATTCACTCGTCATAAATATAAAGTTACCAAAATGTCCTAAACAGTGACAAATATCCATAATAAGTATGTATTGTACAAAATCAAAAAATCCTCACGAAATATACTTTGAATAGAAACACCCACTAAAATAAAGAAAACTAGGCTTCTAATAGTCCTATACAAAAAAACATGTTCTTAAAACACTTAAATACCTAAGCCTTTAGTTAGTGGGTTTGGCAATATTTTTAGGTTTATACTAAATAGTAATAAGAGACTATAACTTTCTCTTTCACAAAGTATAACCTAATATTAATATGCTTGGAATGAGAAGTACTCCTGGTATTCTAAAAGAAAGATACAAACTACAGAATTATCATAATATAATTTCAATTGACTCAAAATGGAGTCCGTAACTCCCAATACTAAAATAAAGTTTCACAACTGTATCTATTTACAAATGCATGGAGGTTTTGATGAGACATAACGATGGTATGTTTTCAAAAAGAGGTTATGTAAAATGGTGATTTTAGGTAGAAGAAAAACCTCAATACAAGATGGATGAGAACATAATATCATTCATGTTAGTATATTAAGTAAATGACTCATCCACCATTGATTGAAAACATATGAATAATATGTTTTGTGTTGAAAGATATAATATATATTTGTGGAGAGTAGGTCTTGAGTAATGTAAGTCCATGCTTATAGCTTATAGTTCTCTTTCTTATTATTCATTTGGGGAAGGATTCCTACTATTAAATTATTCATAAAATGCTTATAATAAGTAGGGATAGTAATGGGTCGGCCTAGGCCTAGGCTTGATCCCCTGCTGCTCGGATCTGAGTCCAACCTAACGCCCAATCGAGCCTGATGTAGTGGGTCCAAGACTGAGCTCGAGCTTGATCCTAATTCAGCTTAGGCTAAGCCCACCTAATTTTTTTAAATAAAAATGCAAAACAAAGTTGTTTTGCTTATAATGGTCAGGCCTTAGGCTAGACCGAGCCTGGATAGCCTGAGCCCGAGGCCTTGTTAACCCGGACCTGGCTTGTTAACTTTGGTCTGGACCAGGTTCAAGCCTAGTTATCATCCCTAATAATAAGCAACAAAGATTTATACATGGTGGAAAGACAAGGTATATCGATAGTACTCCACTACCTTTATAATTGATTTTAGTAGCTTAGGTTTTTAATAGAAACCTTTCCTATTCGTGAAAATTAAGTATTTATAAAATAAGACCAACTATATGACCATTATTTGGTGATTATTAATAATCATCAGTATTAAATAAGGAAAATTTTTATTTTATAATGATATTTTTATTGTTTATAGTATTAATGATCATTGATGCGTACCAATTGTCGATTATGAAACTTTTCCTTATAACCTTGAAGCTAATTGCTCATATTATGCATTTGAAGGTAACAAAGCCATTTCACAATTAATAACAATGGAGGTTCAAAAGTTGTCATCTTTTTAAGTTATCTTGGTCCCTCCTTAATTTTTCTTTACCTTCGTGTTAGGTCTTAGCTCTTTTTGTAACTTTTTTATTTCTCGTTACCTCTAAACACAAAGTTCTATTGCAAATCTAAATGAAATTAAGAAAAATGATTTTATTCTTTCTTTTATGATTTGTTTCATAAGATTTTAATTAGGGTTAGTAATAGACTAGGTTAGACCCAAATTAAGTCTTAGGGTTTGATTCTTTTAAAGTTCAAATTTGTTCTCGAATCCCACTAGTTCTAAACACCTAAACCTAAATTAAGTGTAAATTAGTTTGTTCGCTTCAAATCAAGTTAATTTGTACCCACGGAAATTATAATAATTAATTAGATTAAAAATTTTATTAAATTCAAATGCAACCTAATTGTATCTAGTTTGACATCTACTTTGGTAAAACTTGAGTTAATATGTACCCCTAAAATTTTAAATTCTTGCATTGATTGATGTATCATCAAATTTGGAGAATTGATAAAAGAACTTATAGAAGGATATGAAGTAACCGAATTTCCTACGCTAATATGCTCTTTTATCCAAAAACTCAAAGCATGCAAGAGATTTCTTATTCTCATGAAATATTCTATCATGAATTATTACAAAAATAAATGTTTTATTGGTTCAACTATAATAGATTATGTACTTTTAGCATACATGTGTGTATCTCTTTTATTTTGATCATAATATATCAGTAATATGAGACTATATACTATCTAAAATCATAGCACATTTAGTAACTTTACATCTTAGTCTAATTTTTAGTGGTTCATCCAATAACAATATTCTAAAGACTCTAGAATCGCGTAGGTTCATTCAAATTTCATTTTAATAAGGGAACAATAGAGAAGATATTTTAGGAAAAAATTCATGATGTAGTGAGAGAATCTCCTCCCTCTCATTAGAACTCGAACTCACCTTATGCCTGTTTTTAGCCTTTCCTATATCCTCTTTTTTCCTTTTATATCTTGCCCTTTTTACTATTTTTAACTACCTGCCAACAACTTCCTTTCCCCACCTAACCCTTATCACCTTTCTTACCATTACTAAAATGGAAACATTGTACCTAAAATACCCAAGAATAGGGAACAACCACTAGAGATCACTTCTCTGTTGGATTTAGGATTGGCAATTGGGCTCAAGCCCTGCCCATCCAAACTCGGTCTGAATTCAATAGACTAGGCCCAGGTTGATCAAGCCTCGAGAAGGCCCAGAAAACTAGGCAATGACAAAATGACGTCATTTTGAAATATTTTTTAAGAAAATAATAAGTCATATTTTTGACCTGGTTAAGCCCGAACTGACCTATTTCCATCCTTAATTACTTCCCCTTTCTTGAAGTTGAAATAACTTTAGAAACTGCTTGTATGGCCAAGACTACATCGACACATAAAGGAACAATATGGAGCACAATAGTTAGAGATTCCAAAAACTTTAGAAGCTTAATGTATATAGCTTCCTTGAATTTGGATGAACTTGTAGCCTTACCTATTAAAGTCCTACATATAAGAGCCAAAAAGTAGAGGTCCTCAGTGGTGGCTTATTCTTGAAGAAACAAACGGCATTCCACGTGGTCCAACATTCGATTACCAATGTATGGAATCATATGGCACTGGAAAGCATTATGGTTAATGAAGACGAACTATTCATCTTTTAAGTTTAAAATATAAGAGAAAGCTTAGAAGGTTACAGAAGATGGTCCTTAGCACATCCAAGGAAAACCTCTGTTCGTTAAGAAATTAAGCCTGGAGTAAAACTCGATAAAAATATATTAAAAATTTGTCCTTCATGGGTAAACTTTCATAGAGTACCCCTAAAATATTTGTCAATTCAGCGTCTCAGCTATATTGCAAGCAAACTTGGGACACCTGTGGGGTTAGATGAGAACGTGATAACTCTCGAAAGAGTCAAATTTGCCTATATTTGTATTGAGAAGGACCTTGGTAAAAGCTTACATGACTCGATTAAAATTATGAAGTTAGATGAAGCTGGAGCACTTGTTGAGGATTCCATTAGTATCACCTATATATGGAAACCTAAGATGAAGGAGTACAAGTAGACATGTGATAAGTCAAAATATTCATATATGATTTTGGGATGAATTGGAACTCATTTGACTTATCTTGCTATAAATTTAGAGCTTTCTTTGGTTATTTCTCACACATTTCAACTTTATTGTTTAATAGGTGCAAATCGATAAATTTTGGGCATAAGGCATAACTTTGACTATGGATTTCGGATTAAGGTCATTCAAGTAATGTTTCGAAGAGGAATCCGAGTTCTACAACTTCTGTGAAGACTCTAAGAGGAGATTATGTCATCTAAAGGGTCAATATGGCATGATTTTGCAAGAGGCATGTTCGTTAAACGAACATTGCCTAGCCAATTCCGCTTCAGAGACCCGAGAAGGTCTGCTAAACGAACATAATGTCTATTAAATGGAAATTACCTGACCAACTTCACTCCAGAGACCTGAGAAGGTCCATTAAACGGACATAAAGTCCGCTTAATGGACTTTGTCTGCCCAAGGACGCTTTATCTTTCCTATTTAGTAAAAACTAGGTTTCTTTGAACCTAAGACACTATAAATACTCATTTTTAAGACCTGAAGAAGGGGTTGAACAATGAAAACGAGGCTAAAACATAAACAGGCACCCAAAAGAGGAAAAGAAGAGGTGAAAAGAAGAAGGAATCAAGCATTAACAGCAATCTTGTTTTGTGTTCTCTCTACCTTCTCTCTCTACTTTTTCTTGGATGTTGATTGGCTATATGTGTATGGATTCTGTTATCATGTTCTGGAACTAAACCCCATTTAGGGTGAGGGATGTAGCCTACTTGGGGGATGGATTTGTATTTTATCAATTGATTGGTGTTGAATGAAAGTTCTTGGGTTACGTTTATCTTTCTTGCATTTCACTGTTGTCTCTATGCTTGATCACTATAGATGCAATCTTAGGAATCATATGATGAATTGAGAGGTGAAGTATGATTTATGCACTAGGAAGATAAACCCATTAGATTTAGAGATAGAAATATCCTAAACTATTGTGATAACTTATGGTTGCTTGTTCTTAATGAATTTGACTAGTTAGATTTCACATTAAGAGATGGTAATCAACTATTTGGGTGTTCTTATATGTCTTGAGAGAGAATATGAGTAAAGTTGTGCAACTGTTATCATAACCTATTATTCAATCAATTCCATAATTTATTGATCAATCTCTTAAATTAGTGAACCCCAAAGCCCTAAGTTCAAATAATCAAATTTTCTCTGCTTGTCTCTTTCTGGTCTTTACAATTTATTGTCTACTCAAATCCAACCATCTTTTAAGTTTATTTTAACTTTACAATTTATTGTCTACTCAAATCCAACCATTGTTAGGGACTATTTATATTTGCTACCATTAATTCTAGTTATTTTTATTACCTTAAGTTCTCTTCCATAAATTAATTTTGAACCCTTTCTCTTTGTTTGATTTCAGGGGATGCATGCACTTAAGGCACTCAAGAAATTTGAATAACGATGAGCTAATTGAGTTAAATCCTGAAATTGAACGCACTTGTAGAAGGAACAATGCCCAAAGAAGAGAGATGGCCAACAACAATCAAAATGTGATTCTACATAAGGAACAAGATATAGGGAACAATTCCATGAAGGAAATCAAGCTGAACAGGTTGTTAATCCTGCAGTAAGAAGAATTCGAGATTATCAAATGCCATTTATTATTGGCAACCCCTCCTGCATTCGATTGACTGCGACAGCAAGGAATTATGAGCTGAAGTAGATTCATCTATCGATGTTGCCACAATTTAATAGGATGCCAAGTGAAGATGCTCTAGCCTTTATGAGAGATTTCTATGCGATAGTTCAAACTCTTCCGTTGTATGGATTGTCAGAAGATGAGTTAAGGCTGAGGTGTTGTCCCCATTGCATGAAGGGATTAGCAAGAAATTGGTTATTGAGTTTGGAGGTAAATTCCATTGATACTTAGGACAAGGTAATGGAAGACTTTCATGATGAAGTGGTACCCAGCCCACAAAACCCTCGAACTCGGGAAGATGATACATTGGTTCTCGCAGAAAGAAGGAGAAAAATTTCATGAAGCATGGGAGCGATTTAATGATCTCCTTAACGAATGCCCCCACCATGGATTCGATACATACTCGTTAACCCAGTTCTTCTACTATGGTCTCACTAATCACAATCAAACTTTGGTTGATTTGAACGTTGGTGGGAATATTAGTAACTTGAGTTCCTAAGAACTATGGAATATTTTCAAAAAGGTGGCGAAGAATTCACATTGCAAGGTGACTAGGAGCAAAGCTGCGACTCTTAATGAAGTGGGGTCTAAACTTGACATGGCCTACCAACTTGTGGAGATCAATAAGAAGTTGAATATGTTGATGAACAACAACAAGTCTAATAGGGATCCTTGCACTCTCTGTGCTAGATTTGGGTATACATCAGCTGGTTGTATGAACATTGAGGCAATAATGACAGAGGAAGAGGTGAACTATGTGAACAATGGTAGACAAGGTCAGAGATTTGATCCCTTCGCGAACACCTACAATGAAGGTTGGAAGTTTCGTCCGAACTTTTCATGGAAAAATCCAGGGGCTGCAAAACCAATGGGACCACCTGGGTTTTAAGCACAACCAAAACCACAATATTCACCTCCTTCATCTTCTGCCCAACAACAATTCCCTTCCCTTTGGGAGAAAAAACTAGATAGGCTTGAAGATATGTTTACTCAACTTATGAGTAAGATGGATCAAAGTGCTCAAGCTAGCTCTCAAGCCATGAATAGAATGGAGCAGAACATTCAGTCCAACCAAGCTACCATAAAAAATTTAGAGGTGCAAATTAGTCAAGTAGCAAAAGAGGTGAGTGAAAGGGGTAAAGGGAAGCTACCTAGCAATACCCAAGTAAATATGAAACAAGATTGTATGGCAGTCATTCTAAGGAGTGGCAAGGTGGTAGAAGGTGTGGTTACTAAAAAGAAGGAAGTTAAAGAAAATGAAGCAAAGGATGCTGAAAGTATGAATTTGGGTGATATCAAAGAGCCAAAAGAAACCACACCAACAAAAGAGTCTTTACCATTTTCAGAATTTTCCTTTTTACCACCCATACCATACCCTCAAAGAGTTAAGAAGAAGCATGATGATTCCAAATTTTAGAAATTCCTTAACCTTTTCAAGAAGATCCAAATCAACATCCCTTTTGCTGAAGCCCTTGCTGAGATGCTCGCTTATACCAAGTTCTTGAAGGAAATAATCTCCAAAAAAGGAAGCTTGATAATTTTGCTACGGTAGCCTTAACTGAGGAGTGTAGTTCTACCTTACAGAATAAACTACCCCCTAAGTTAAAGGATTCAGGGAGTTTCACTATTGCTTGCCACTTTGGTGAATCTAACATTTTTCAATGCTTATGTGACCTAGGTGCCAACATTAATCTTATCCCTTTGTCTCTCTATAACAGGCTTGGAATTGGTGAGCTCAAACCAACTACAATTTCATTGCAACTCGTTGATAGATCAATTCGGTACCCTATTGGTGTAGTTGAGAACTTACTGGTGAAAGTTGGTAAGCTTATAATTCTAGCTAATTTTGTTATGCTTGAGATGGATTTTGATACGCAAGTTCCTATAATTTTAGGAAGACCATTTTTAGCCACTGGGGGAGTATTGATTAATGTTGTTGATGGTAAGCTGACCTTAAGAGTTGGTGATGAGGAAGAGGTGTTTAACATTTTCAAGGTTTTAAGGGGTCCCTCTTTTGATGAAGTCACCTATAGGATAGATGTAATTGATGTATGATGATTCCTTAGAAACATGCTTAGCTTTAGGAATAGATGAGAATGAATTGGATGATGAGGTAGTGGACTAAGCATATAGATTGCAAGGTAATGGTTTTAGGTATAGACTCCAAATTGAAGAATTGGGCCCTCTTAAACCTAAATTATTACCTTCTATATTGAGCCCACCAAAACCTGAATTAAAACAACTTCTGATTCATTTAAGGTATGCATTCTTAGGAGAATCAAATACATATCTGGCTATTATTTCTTCTTCTTTGGATTCCTCACAGGAAAAGAAGTTACTAAAGGTGTTACGTGAACATAAATTGGCCATTGCTTAGAGTATTGCTGACATAAAGGGAATTAGCCCTTCTATTTGTGTTCATAGAATTTTAATGGAGGAAAACCACAAACCTAGTGTGGAAAATCAGAGGAGACTCAATCCTAACATGAAGGAAGTTATGTGATCTGAGGTACTCAAATTACTTAATGTAGGAATTATCTATCCTATTTCTGATAGCTCTTGGATAAGTCCTGTGCAGGTGGTGCCAAAGAAAGGTGGCATGACTGTCATATCTAATGATAGTAATGAGTTAATTTCCACTAGGGTTGTGACAAGGTGGAGGGTTTGTATAGATTATAGAAAATTAAATGCAGCAACTAGGAAAGATCACTTCCCTCTTCCCTTTATTGATCAAATGTTGGAAATATTAGTGGGGCATAATTATTATTGTTTTTAGATGGTTATTCAGGATATAACCAGAACCCAATAGCCCCAGAGGATCAGGAGAAAACCACTTTCACTTATCCCTATGATACATTTGCGTATCGTAGGATGCCTTTCGGTTTGTGCAATGCTCCTGCCACTTTCCAATGTTGCATGATGTCAATATTCTCCAACATGGTGGAGAATATAATTGAGGTATTTATGGATAACTTTTCTAGTTTTGGTTCTTCTTTTGACTTATGTCTGTTTAATCTAGAACAAGTTCTACTGAGGTGTAAAGAAACCAATCTCGTGCTAAATTGAGAAAAGTGCCATTTTATGATACAAAAAGGAATTGTCCTAGGCCACAAAATTTCAAGTAATGGAATATAGGTGGATCCAGTGAAAATTGAAATCATCAATAAACTACCACCCCCCAATTCGGTTAAAGCAATAAGGAGTTTTCTTGGGCATGCAAGATTCTATCGTCGATTTATTAAAGATTTTTCCAAGATTTCTAAACCCTTATGTGCTTTGTTGCAAAAGGAAGTCCCTTATGAATTTACTGATGAATGTCTTAATGCTTTCCACAGGTTAAAACAGGAACTTACCTCAGCTCCCATAATGGCCACACCAAATTGGGATCTCCCTTTTGAGTTGATGTGTGATGCTAGTGATTATGGACTTAGGGCTGTCTTAGGAAAAAACAGGATAAGAAATTACATCTCATTTATTACGTTAGCAAAGTTCTTAATGATGCTCAAATTAATTATGCTACTAAAGAGAAGGAGTTGCTAGCAATAGTTTTTGCATTTGATAAATTTAGATCTTATCTTATTGGGTCCAAAGTCATTATTTATACTGACCATTTTGCTTTGAAATATTTGCTTACAAAGAAAGATGCCAAACCAAGGTTCATCAAATAGATTTTACTCTTGCAGGAATTTGATTTGGAAATTAGGAACAAGAAAGGATCCGAAAATTTGGTGGCTGACCACCTTTCACGACTTGAGCAAGGTGACAAGATGGGAGAGGAATCGATCAATGATGCCTTTCCATATGAGAATCTATGGTCTGTTAAGGAAAATGTTCCTTGGTTTGCTAACCATGTTAACTTTCTGGTGACCAACATCATTCGTGTTGATTATTCATACCATAAGAGAAGGAAATTCTTATCTGAGGTAAAGAATTACTTTTGGGAAGGCTCGTTTGTCTTTAAAAGGTGTGCTGATGGGGTAATTAGAAGATGTATACCTGATGAGGAGATGTGGCCCGTGTTGCATCATTGCCATGCTTCTCTTTACGGCGGACACGATGGGGCTAACAAAATAGCAGCAAAGGTTTTACAATCTGGGTTTTATTAGCCTACTCTTTTCAAGGATGCTAGAACTTTTCTCACGACTTGTGATAAATGTCAAAGAATAGGGAACATTGGTAGAAAGCATGAGATGCCTCAGTCGGCAATTTTATAAGTTGAACTCCTTGATGTATGGGGTCTGGACTTTATGGGACCGTTTCCAGTATCCTTCGGTAATGAATACATCCTTGTAGTAGTCGATTATGTATCCAAATGGGTGGAAGCCACAGCTTTGTCAAACAACATTAGAGCTAGTGTTGTCAAATTTTTCAAGAAGCATATATTTTCAAGATTCGATGTTCCAAGAGCTATAATCAGTGACAATGGGGTACATTTTCATAATCATCAGTTCAAAACTCTATTGGAAAAATATGGGCATCATTTTAAATTTGGAACCACCTACTACCCTCAAACCAGTGGACAAGTTGATTGTAACGCCCTAATACCCCCTAGGGGGATACGAAAGTGCCACGCAAACAACAAACATATATACAGAACCGAGACAAATCTAAGCGAGACAGAAATCAATACCTCGGACCTTCATATCTAGAATCAGTACACATTCATCAATATCAATTTCAAATCAGTAATAAACAAGACAAATCAAGGTAAGATCATCTTAGGTTACTCACAAAAGTTACTGTTTAAATGACTTACAATTGCTCCCGTTTTCTTATTGCCTTGAAGTTCCGGCAATATCTGGAAGTGGTCGTTCTATGCGTTCCTCTATAACATTTAACACATATACAAATCACTATTATGCATGATTAAGAATTCATTAATTATATTGGGTGTTACATTGAGGTATCTAATAAGGAGATCAAGCAAATTTTGGAGAAAACTATTAATACCTCAAGAAAGGATTGGGCATTATAGCTTAATGATTCTCTTTAGACATATAGGACAGCATACAAGACTCCCTTGGGCATGTCTCCATATAGATTAGTCTTTAGGAAATCTTGCCATCTTCTGGTTGAAATTGAGCACAAGGCATTATGGGCGATCCAGAAGTTGAACTATGATCTCAAAGAAGCTGGACAAAGGAGAATGATGGAGTTGAATAAGTTAGATGAATTTCGCCTAGATGCTTTTGAGAATGCTTGAATATACAAGGAGATAACCAAGGCTTTCCATGACAAGCATATCCTTTGGCGAGAATTTAAATCGGGTCAAAAAGTTTTTTTATTTAACTCTCGTTTGAAATTGTTTCCAGGGAAATTGCGATCAAGATGGTCTAGACCTTTCGTGGTGACAAAGGTATACCCACATGGAGTTATAGAGATTAGAAGGGATGATCAACAACCCTTTATGGTCAATGGACAACGACTTAAACACTATTTTGAGGGAGAAATAGTTAGGTGTATTTCCACCATCATATTCTAAAATTGACGTTATGATGGCGGAGTCCAGTTGAAGACATTAAATTTAATGCTTATTAAGAGGCAACCCAACTTTTCTAACTCTCTTTCTTATTTTATTAATTTCATTTTTGTTATATCTTCTTATTCTACTTTTTTTTGTATTTCATAGGGCTAATGCTCACGAGACATCCTAATGATACCTTCTATTTGCATGAGGAACAACGTGATCACGACTTTTCAATCCTAGAGGTAAGACCCATGCTAAGTGTAGGGGGAGGTAAGTAGCAATGTCTCTTTGTTTTCTTTAATCTCTTCATTATTAGCACTCATACATCATGCATATAGTCCTATGATATCATTGAATGAGTAGAAGGAACAAAAGAAGAGTGAATAAGGTGAGAAAGCTTTTGATTCACTGAGAAAGTCTGTTTAACGGACACACAGACTCAACATAAGGCAGAAACACCCGAGAAGATCCGCTTAGCAGACATTATGTCCGCTTAACAAACCTCCAGCTTCAGAAAAATAAAAGAGACCCGTAAATTTCTGCTAAGCAGACATAATGTCCGCTTAACGAACATTATTTGCATTCAGAATTAAAACACCCTTTTCTCTTCTTTTCCTGCACTTTCTCCCTAACCTATCGCCATCTCCTATTGTCTCCCTTGCAGTTTCTCCTGCCTTCTTCCATCCCAGTCATCTTCTAGCCCTAAGTTTTCCTTATTCCCCTTCATTCTTCTCCCTTTCTCTGCCTTTTACAAACCCCATCCCCACAACATTCCATCCCAGCTAGCCTTAGCCTCTTTAATTGTCTTCCTCTCTTCATTCACTTCATGTTTGAAGACTTCTGGGGATTTTCTTGAGGTTTTGGGCGGATTACATTCCATATTGGGTATGGGAAAGTGTTCTTTAATGTTGGAACTTCACTATGTCCTTGAATATTGATAAGTTGACGCTTGAAAGTTATACAATCATGGTTGTTATTGATTTTAGGTTGGATTGTGTTGAAATTGTGGAATTGAGATTGAAGTGAAATATTAGATTGTGTTTGAAATTGAAAGGGCTGAGTTGTATTGAAGTGTTCGGTTGAGATTGAACTAAATTTCAGGTTATGTTCAAATTTGTGATTGGAGTTGTGAGATTGAGAGTGAAGCTGAGATTCTAGGGTGTGATTGAATTTGAAAGGAAATTGCTGCTTGGTTGCTGGGGGGTTGAGATCAATCTAATTAAAATTATAGCGGGTTATGAAGCTAGCACTCAATATTGCATTTTAAGCATGTAACACCCCACTCCCGCATGACCCGAGCTCGACATCGATGGTGATATCCGAGTCCGTGCCCCGTGAGGGTGGCGTGCTACAACACTCAGACTACTAGACTCAGGATCAATTTCTTTGTTTAAAACATTCATTTGCGCGAAAAACAGTAAACAATTTGAACCCACGTTAAAAGGAAGCATTTTCAGTTATTACAATCATTCAATAATAAATTACAACAGCCATTTAATGAATAAAAAGCCTTAACCAAATTGGGCTCACTATAATTACAGAGCATTCTTTTACAGAGATCTTGGAATACAATTTTATGA
>JAOSBL010092559.1:0-19308 GCA_027568915.1 Erythroxylum roraimae | reverse complement strand
TCAAATCCAAATTCCATTCTTTCAAATTCTAATTAAAGACAAATTCTAAAAATTTTAAACCACAAATCAAACATAAGAAATCAATTAAGCAATTTAAAACATAATAACCAAATAAACAATTTAAGCAAATAGAACGAGGTCTAACACCAATAATTCCATTAGGCATAAGCATTCAATTCTTTTTTTAGAAAAATGATCCAAACACTTATGTCATAGAGAAGAAGAATTCTCATTAATTTTCTTTTAGTACCTCATACACTAATATGCAAGGATTTATTATATGAAGCAATATTATCAAGTATATAAAGTTTATTATTTACCATCAAAGAAGCAATACCAATAAGATTTGAAGTTTTAAAAAGACTAAATTTCTTATTTCCAAATGAACAAGGGTAACTATTTATTTTTGAGAATTAAAAGGATGCATTAATAAAATTAGTGTGCAAGAATTTAATTTAATAAAACACAAAGGAACTAAATGAAAAGATACGTCATGTTTTCTATGCATAAAAAAATAATATCTATTTCCTAATGGGATAAGTGTCCTTTGAATAAAGAGTTTGGCAGAGGTAGAAAAAAATACATTATGTTTTCTACCTGTGTTGTTGCTACCCTCTTCTCTCTCTTTTATGTCCAAAAGCTTCTATGGTACAGCTTTCCATTAAAGATTGATTTCTAAAAGGGAGATCTTGGTGATTGCAATATTTTTTCTCCCTTTCAGATTTTCTTATTTTTCTTGTTCCCTTTTTTATCTTCATCTTTCTGGTCCATTTCATTCTTTTGATTCTCTAGGATTTCATCTTCATGCCTCAATTAAAGGTGTAATTTAATTAGGTACGTCATTTTCCTCATGATTTTATGCTTGATTGTGGTATTCTTCTGCCTCATTTATTGCTTGTTCAGTTTTTTATTCAAAGCCTTAATTATGTTGATTGAGTATAGTTGATTCGTTTAGTCAAGGTTCCTTCTTCTTCTAATTGCAATACTACATCATATATCAAGTCTTTTTGTCGAAATGATTTCCCAATTCCTTAAATATTCTTGAGGCAGAGTGCCTGTCTTTCTTTTCTTCTGATTTTTGAATCACCTATAATTCCTCTCTCTATAACTCGTCAATTAGTATGATTAAACCCATTTGTAGCATCAATACATCTTGGGTGTCGAGATTTAATTTCTATATTTGGATCCATTCCCATGCATCCTCTAAATTGTGAGGATTATATATTCTTAATAGCTTACTCCAAATGTCAGTGGAGTAACTACATAAGAAGAAGATGTGGTCTCTAGACTCCTGCTAAAAGAGACATAGGATGTATAAGTTTTTGTTTATCCAAGTTAGTTTGTTTAAAGTAGAGAGTTTACTTTAGATGGTCAACCATAAGAAGAAGGTGTG
Organism: Erythroxylum roraimae; assembly: GCA_027568915.1. Classification (NCBI taxonomy): domain Eukaryota; kingdom Viridiplantae; phylum Streptophyta; class Magnoliopsida; order Malpighiales; family Erythroxylaceae; genus Erythroxylum; species Erythroxylum roraimae. The sequence goes on along the minus strand of JAOSBL010092559.1, from coordinate 17,915 downwards.
TTTGGTTCCCATACCATTTTATGTCATTTAAACTCTTGGCCTTTGGGGGAGACAAGGTTGTAACAAGATGCTCCATTAAATTTCTTGGATAGGTCTCTAAATCAGATAGTTGTGTTTGGTTTATTTTGGTTGAGTAGGTAGCATGGGAAGAGTGGAATAAAGTTCGTTAACCCTCTTGAGGGGACCCACCATTAGTTGTCCCTCATAACTGTACTTACCTTAGAGTTGAGTGGAAAAGAATGTTGAAGTAGATTATAACTGGGCAAAAAAGTTGAGGGGACCCGAATTAATCCAGTTATTAAACCAAAAGTTGGTTTGTTTTCCATTCCCCATTAGTTATTTCATCTGAGGTTTAGGATGAGAATGGTGATAGAAGAGGAGTTTGATAGGGTCTCATTATCTAGAAGTTGACACTTTTGATATATTCTTTATGCATCCATTTTTTCCATAATCGTCCCTTCTTATTAACCAAACTCCATATTCTTTTAGCGATTAAAACTTTATTGTAGACTTTGATAAACTTAATTCTCAGCTCTTCCTATTTCTTTAAAAGACAAATGTTTTGCTATTAATCTTGGGCATCCCCTCATTTATGCCCTCTCCAATCTATAAGAAGTTCCTTAAGACCTTTTCTTTCTCCTTAATAATTTTGATTTGAATTAAAACATATGAGCTCCAATAGATATGCATGCTATTTTGGATTGAATTTATCAATTGTAACCTTCCTATATAAGATAAGTACCTTGAAATCCAACTTTTGGTTCTCAAAGAGCACCCTAGGATTGCATCAAAAATTGGTTTATAATCCTCATAGGATAAATTTGATAAGGAGATTGGAAGTCTTAAATATTTGAGTGGTGCTTTAGATAGTTGAAGGCCTAACGTGTTTCTCAATAATTATTCCAATGAGGCAATTATCGAGGATATGATTATTTAACTCTTACTTTTATTTACTGCCAAACCAAACATTTTCTCAAATTTTTCAAGGTTGTCTATTATTAGAAGGATTAAGCTTTCATATACTCCATATAGAAAGAGATCATCTGCAAATGCCATATTATAAAGTTTTGCTCTCCTACATGCGTAGTGGTAATTAAAGGGATTTCCTTGAGAGATCTTATGAGATATGTGTCTATCAAGGACGTCTATGGCTAGTGAGATACAAAGGGGAAAAAGATCACCCTGTCTTACACCTTTTGTTCCTTTAAATAGATTAGTGCTTTCCCTATTAACCAAGACATTGTAAGAGGAAGTAGTGATGCATTGGCTTATCCAGTTGATAAATTGAGGGGAAACCTGAAAAAAAACTGGAGAGTTTGAAATATGAATGACCAGTTGAGGTTGTCAAAATCTTTAGTGAAGTTTATCCTTAAAGCACAACTTTTGATGGACTTGTTTGATTGGTAGTCCTTAAAAATTTCCTGAACCAATAGTGGATTTTTGCCAATATTTTCTACTTACAATATAACCAAATTGTGACACATTAATAATATCTTTCATGATTGGTTTGAGTCTAAGTGCAAGTATTAATAAGATGACTTTGTAAAGAACGTTACAATAGGAGATATGTCTAAAGTAATGGAAGGAGGAGAGGTTAGGAATTTTGGGAATTAAGCATAGGAAGGTTTTATCCGGTTCTTTTAGGAGAACACCGAAAGAAAAGAATTTTTAGAATAAGTTACAGATAAAAGATTAAAAAATGTGTTAGGATTTTTGAAAGAAAAAGGCATTAAAGTCTTTCAGATTAGGGGATTTGTTAGGTTTGATGCTAAAGAAGGCATTTTTAATCTCTAGGATAGAGACTAGAAGTGTTACACTTTCTTACTGGGATTAGTTTAGGGAGGGTTGGATAAATTAGGAGGATAAGTTAAAAGTGCTATTAGAGGAAGAGTTTAAGCCTTAGAGATTTTGAAGTGATTAAAGGCTAACTCTTTCAATTTCTCTTTGGCAAAATATGGGTGTCCTATGGGACTAATGATTCCAAAGTTTTTATTTGAGTTTCTTTTACATTGATTGCTCTTATAGAAGGAAATAAAGTTTGAGTCCCCATCTTTTAACCACTTTATTCTAGTTTTTTACTGCCAGAGTGAGTTTTGAGCTTTTAATGCAAACAAATAAACATTTAGTTTACTTCTCTCCCTTGTCCTTCCGTCTTAGATACTTGGATCCTTATATTAGAGTGACTAAATTTCATTTAAGTCATTGCTACAAATCTCTACTTGTTTATTTGTATCATTTTGGAAGTTCTCCTTATGTAGTTTCTTTAAGTCCTCTCTTATGATCTTCAATTTAGAGACTAGTTTATAAGCCTCATAGCCCTTAACTTCCTCATTCAATCCTCTTCTGATTGCTTCTTTATAGCCCTCCACTTCTATGAGGAAGTTAAAAAACCTGAATGGAGTTTTCAGTTTCTTTATATGTTTTCCATTCTGATTTTTTAGGAGAGTCGTTTAAGATAGTAGGATTGATGAACCAGCCAAAGGAAAATGGAAATCTATCCAACCACTTAGAATTTACTAATCCTCTGTCTAGCTTTCTTTATTTGGTATTGACCTTCCTGTTTGTTTGACCATATATATAAATTGCCTCTATATACAACTTCTACCAATCCAGGAATCTTTATATAGTTCTTTAATTCTTGACCTGCTTTTCCTACTTTGCCATTTGTTCCTTCTACTTCAAAGGAATTCAATATATAGTTAAAGTCTCCTAATACCAACCACTGATGCTTGATGTTTTTGCTCATGTTTTCAATATCTTTCTAAAGGGTTATTCGTTAAAATGCATGATTATAAGCGTTTATCAAAGTGATTTGATTTTTGTTCTTGAATAATTTCGAAAATATGTCCATATGCAAGTATTGATGAGTATGTTTAGAGTTATAAATCTAAACTACCTAGGAGTTACTTGCTAGGATTATTCTCCCTAATCTGCGATATATATGGTTTGTATAAACATCCCAATCGTTACCAAGAAAGCATAGTTCTTTCTTCAAAGTTGCTTCTTTGATTTTAGTTTTTAGTAACCCTATTATAAGTGGATTTTTGCATTCAAAAAGCCTTTCATGGCTTACTATTTTTTGGGCAAATTTAAGCCCCTATTGTTCCATGCCATTATCATTAGGTTGTTGGGCTTAACAAGCCTTTGCATTTATGCTTCCTTTTTTATTTCCTTCTAATATTCTAAAAAAAGTTCTCCTCTCTTCTCCCTATTTCAACATCCTTTAAGTGGCCTGGATCATGGTCTGTCAACTAGTTGGTGTTTTCTTTTGTCAAAGTTTTATAGGTACTAATGGTTAATTCTTTATAAGTGGGTGAGTATTATGTAGTCTTTAATTAAATCAATAAAAAATATCAAACCAAAATATGAATTTGAAACAGAAAAATGATTATTCCGTAGTTTTAAATTATATGACCATTAACCTATTTCTGGATAGCTTAGCACATCAATCATAAATATTTATAATCTACTACATGCAAATTCATTTTATCAACAAATTATGAATTGCATATAGTAGATTATAAATATTAAAAAAAACATAGAATCTTGAATTCTTAATGCTTCAACATGAGTAAGCTCTAACACCATTTTTTGTTTTAAACCTTAATCAATATATATTATTATCTAAAACATAAAACTCATGTTATTTCATAAAAAATTAAAAGTGAAAGCATACCTAAATCCATTGTTGTGAATCGTTGAGTTGAATTTCATATTATGATCTTCTAATTTGTGATTTTTGCTAAAAATGGGATGCCAAGAGAAACTTAATAGCTAGACGTATAACTTGGGGACGATAACCTTATTTTATATAGGTAAAACTATGAACCTAATGGGTTTACAATTTCTAATTTGGCCTATCATCAAATAAGAAATTATTATCTTGGTCTCTACACATATAAAACTGGCCTATACCCTATTAGATGCTTTAAGTCCAAAATTTAATTAAATCACTTTAATTAGGCTCAACCTAAATGATAGTCCATAATATACAATATTTTTATAACATAAATTTAATCTCACAAATTAATTGGAATTTATTCCAACATTTTATACTTTCATTTTTTGGTTGCATTTATGCATGCTTTTTGTCTCTCAACATAATCCTACGCTTTATTTTCTGTCCAATATTGAACTTATTAGATATGGTGTTAGTGGAGACTCGTCGTTTCTTATATATGAATTAGCTTAAAGTTGTGCTTTAAAATGATCACTTATATGAGCCCTTCTTAAGAGGTTTGGACTTGTTAATTAATAATTTCTTAAAGTTGATTTTCTACAATTTATTCATAATAAAGTTCTACACTCGAAGATCATACATTACATTAAATTAATAGTTTTGGCTTCTCTTCATAATGAGGAAAAGCTTTCTTCTAGAAGTTCATATTAATACCATTTTAGAGCAAAATAGAGTATCAAATCTAGTTTCATTCAGAACAACTCAATGAATTTGGATTCTCTACTATATAATAACATGAATGTAGCACTTATCTCTCTTTACATATGATCATTTATTGTTTTTAGTTCATAAGATAGAAAAGAGACAAAAAGTAAACAAAAGACATGTCAATAATAATGAAACTTTTTTGTTTAATTTTTTGAAAGCCAAGATCACCAAAATTCTATAAAATGGTTAACACATTCATCTTAATAAAGCATAAATCATAATTTGTACCTTATTCTGAAGCTTGATCTTATTTCTTGTTGTTTCCCTTGAATCGTTTCTAAAACTGGCTCTTCTCAACCATCATAGCCGCAGAAGTGTTAGACCTTTAACGATAAGGAGTGCTAGCTCTTTTAGAGATTAAGCCTATTTATAATAGTTTTGGACATTTTAGTAATTTAATTGAAATTATAATTATAATTATAATTGTATTTAAAATTTAATTATAATTATAATTAAATATCAATTATACTCAAATAAGATCCAATATCTCATATTAATCCTTATTTATTAAATATCTCATATTTGATCATAAAGTTTATCAAACTTTATAATCAAGTCTAACTTGATTAAAAACATTTTTCTCTCTTAAACCCATTCTTTGTGTGTGGCACAAATATGTTGCCCATTGATATAATTACAAACTCTAAATTATATTTAGAATAAGATAAATTAAACTCCTTTAATATATATTTAATTGTCTTATTAAACAATTTATATCCATATATTAAAATTAGCATCTAGCAACATATCAAGACCATCCAAATATTTAAGATTATCATACTACTTTTGACTAACCTTTTGTGCATGATTTTTCCATATAATGTTTCGATTAGACGTAGAGTATGTCATTAATGTCTATTCTATTTGAGTCCAATGATACTATTTATATATTATTAGTAATTAATTCAATTAATGACATTTGTATACTATTTATAAATTATCATTGTATCTTAGCCAATTAAAAACAATGGAACATTCTCTTTAATCACTTATGGTGATGAATCTTATATTGATCACTCAACTACCTCTTTATAGTTCATACAATATTCAATAACTACCGACTGAACTATGCTTGACTAGAATAAGTTAAAACTAGTACCAAAACATAACAATCCCTATTATCTCTTTAGAAATCTCAAGGCAAAGGATTACCTATACAATCATCACAATAAAACATTTTATAAACATATAAGTAATGTTCCAAAAAGATTCTCATGTAGGGTCAGTTTAGTGAACTTGTTTAACAAGAATCTACACGTTTATTTAAGTATCTTCATACTTTAGTATATAAGATCAAGTAGTTCCTTCATAAGGAAGAAACATGACATGTGCTAGTATTTTATGTTCTATGTAATATTAATAGAATAATGTCAAAGAACAATTTAAGTATAATACATAAATATAATATGAATCTTATAATTATAATTTCATTTTAATTTTATTTGCAATGTATATTTATCTTGTAAACTATATCATATACACATTAATATGTACAAGATAAAGAATGTCTTTAAATAATTATTACTAAACTACAGCTAACCGATTGGCTATAGGGTATAAACAAACATCTTCGACTTCAACATCTTAGAGATTTGCATTAATGTGGAGATCATTTTTTTAACATCGTTTGGGCAAGTAATTTAATTACTAGAGCATTCTCTCGATGGTGGAGCTTTTGCATCTAGAATTTTCAGCAATTTAGGTAGGTTATCTCTCCCCCACTTTCGTGCTTAAACGAATCATGTTCAGTGAAAATTATTTATAACTCAATACAAGAAAAATGCTGTTTAGCAACGGATATTATCGACGACAAACCTAAACATTTCGTCAGCAAGTCAGGTTAGCGACGGAATTTATCGACGGATCAAAGCGTCGTAGAAACGACTATAGGTAATAATTTCTGATGAATAACATAATGACCATTGGTAAATGTACCGACGGATAATTTATGTAACTTTCGGTGAATATACCGATAGTTGTTTGTGCGATCGATTGTCGGTAAATTTCTGACAATCAAAATTTGTCCGTCGGCAGATTTACAGACAGTATTGGTTATTCTATCGGTAAGTTTATTACAACATTACCAACGGTTATGTTTGTCCTATCAGTGAGTATACCGAAAATTATTCTGTGGCAAATCCTATTGCTAAAGTTGGCGATGGAATTAGTTATTATGTCTGTTACTTAATTTCAATATTACTGACGGTTTGTTATTTCCCGTCGGTAAATAGAATTGATTTTACTGACACATTTTTGTTTTTATGTTGGTAAATTAACCAAAACAAATTAAAATAATATCCTGTCATTAAATTTTATTTGATGATCTGTGCATAATTTAAACAGTTATGAATTATTTGTCCATAATATTTTAATTTGTTTATACATTTAATTTATTTACATAGAAAGTTGATTGATGATATAAAGTTAAAATTATCTTAATTGATAATAAAAGCATTAAATTATACATGATAAGTATTTGTAATTTAAATGAAATGACTATAACTACATTATTGATTTGGTGACCACGGATGCTCTGATTGCTGCGATGAGGTGCTACCCCTCCCCTTCAACTCATCCATCTCATTACGAAGCTGAGCTATGTACTTCATCGACTGTTGCAGCTGAGTTGTCAATGTCTGCACTGTGCTCCGAAGCTCATGGACTTCATTGATTATGGACCACCTACTAGATGTTGTTGTACTGAATATGGAGGATTGCAAATAACATGTGTGTAGTAAGTGTAGGAAGTCAAAAAAACTGTTTTGCATATGGGTTTGGTTCTTCTTCAAGATTTTCTATATTTTCCTAAAAGGTATAACTGGCTGCATCATAAACCATTTGCATGTAAGGATTTTCATTTGCATCCACATTATTTGTTCTAAATCCAATCCCCCCTTTAAACTCATTTAATTTCACTGATTATTTGTACGTCATTACCCCTTGAGGTGCTACAAATCAATGATTCCCTATGTCGCATCCACTCAAAATTATTTGGAACAAACCCTTTTCTCAACAAATGCCCATTCACTTCATCAATAGGAAGGAAACGAATGTGTTTACACTTTTTACATAGACATCTGATCTTTGGGTCATCCATATATGCAGGTTAAGAACATGCATAATGAATAAAAGCTTCAACTCCCTCAACAAACTCAGGATTAATGAAACCATCAGGTGTTAATCGTCTATACATCTAAGATCTATCAACATTACTCATTTCTGCAAAACTGTTAATTTCAAACAATGATTCCATAGTTAGTATCCTTCATGTTCCCCAAAGTTTATAGAACATCTAAACTTTACACAACATCTCGTAAGTATTAACCAATTTAATTAATCACCTATAATTGATTTCAAAACTATCTTACGTGGCATTGTTTACACCTGTGAATCAAGAAAACAAGTTCTCATTATGACTCCTAGGCTTATGAAATTATTCACCGATAAGCTTCACGAAAGCTACATCATGGGTTTCCAACCTATATATCATCTTAGGGGTTTATTATGGTAAGAATTGTCTTGTCTATAAAACATATTGATTTCTTGTGCTAATACTAAGTTTGCATTAATCACATCGAAGTTGAAGTATTAATCGATCGAATTAACCCACAATTGATTTCAAAACTATGGTACGTGGCATTGTTTCATCGATAATCCTCATGGGAGTTGCATCATGGGTTTCCAGCCTATATACCATCCTAGAGGTTTAATATGCCTCAAATCATTCATAAGATCTCAAACTCATTTCACTTACAATAAATGCTTATGTAATCATACATCTACTCATCAAAGATTCAAACATAACCCAAACATAAATAGTTAGACTATTAAAGAAGAACATAAAAACTCATCAATGACTATGTCATTAGACCTAGCACACAAAAAGGCATTTTATGGTTAACTATACATGAAAACAAAAGATCATCCTTAAATGATATGTTGTACATCTTCAATTTTCACATTTTATAAAAAAAATTGATAGAAAATCCTAAAGTAAGCTAGATAGGAAATCCTAAAAGCTAGAATGAAATTCCAATTGATATAATCAAAAGCTTTGAAATAAATAATCTTCATATTGTAACTTTAGTTCAGTGTTTTCTTATAGTAGTTTATGGACTTAGATCACCTCATCATTATTTAAAAACCTAAAAATTTAACAATTTAACTCATAATGATGCTATATATTCTCACATTAGCATAAATGAGTGATGCAACACCTAATATTAAGTATATGTAAAATGGCAATTTAGCAACTATAAAAATGTTAAAATGCTTCCTACATGAAGTTACTAATTGACCATATGAACCTCTAAAAATGCAGTAATATCATAGTATATCTGTTTAACATTCAAACCTCTCCTATATTGATACATAAACAAAACCACAGTCCTCAATCCATAATGTCATTTGCAAGACAACTTAACTAATATCCTATATTAAAGTTCCTCAAAACCCCTAAAATCATTCATTTATCAATCCCATCATAAAACAAATATACTAAAGGAAAATAGAAAAAAAAATCCAACAAAAAATGGGGTGAGAACATGAAAAGTAAAGAGAACCTAATCAATTCAGTAAGTATCAATGAAATAACCTATTGACAAAATTCGGATATTTAGAACTATAATTCAAACTCATCCTATATTAATTCATTGATAAACCCAACTTTAAGAATGTAACAACTAAACACAACCAATAAGAAAATGTATTAATGATAGAGATTAACAATACTTAAAATTTAAATCTAATAATTTAGATTAACAATACATAAAATTTAGATTAACCATACTTTAATTTAGATTAACAATACTTAAAATTTAAAGCTAATATTTAGATTAACCATACATAAAATTTAGATTAACCATACTTAAATTTTGATTAACAATACTTAAAATTTAAAGTCAAAAACCGAAGTTCATACCACAAATAAGTTTCGATTGGTGCAGGCCATTTACATTAAAAATGTAGCAAGTTCAAATGGGATGTTCAAACCACAAGCAAGTACTCAAATTAAACCAAATACACAAAAACCCAGTAAATAACAAAACCCACTTACCTCAACCGACATGCAAAAGAAGCCACTGAAGCACGTGAAGGAAGAAGATGACGGAGCTAGAGTGTACAACGGCCAAAGAAGATAACCTAAACAAAGAAAAGAAGATAATGACAATCAAAGCAGTACACAAAACACAATAACAAACAAAACTCAATGGCGTCGTAAAAAACAATCAAAGAATAAAATGTTACCTCAACCAACGATTAAAGGAAGACGACAACGATGACACGCGATGGGCGTGCGACGGTAAGGAGAAAAGGACGAGCGTCAACGATGACCCACGACGATGAGCAATGGCGAAGAGAAAAGATGGCGAAAACACAGAGAAGAAAATGAGGGGGGAAGGTATGGGATGGGTTTAACCCCCCAACGAAAACGACATCGTTTGGTATTAAACCAAACAGCGTCGTTTTCGATTTATTTAAAACGATTAAGTTGAAGCTAATGATGGAGTGGCCAAACCGTCAGAAAATCACCGACGGAATACATTACTGTTGGTAAACCCCGACGCTTGATTATTGAACCAAACATTTTTGCGTAAATTTATCGACGGAGCGATTATACCGTCAGAAATTCACCAACGGAGCATAGATCCGTCGGTAAATCTCTGATGCTAGTTTATTGCGACAAGCATTCCTGCCTAATTTACCAATGAGTATGACTTTTTTGTCACTATATTTCATCAGAAAATTTGGCAGGATATCCCTCTACCTTTACCGCGACAGAAATTTTGTCCGTCGCAAAATGAAATTTTTCACAACAATGTTACCGACAAATATTGATTTTCTGTCTCTAATTATCTACGGTATTTATTCCATCGATAATTTTCTGTCAATAATTTATGACTTTTTTGTAGTGACCTTCCATTTTATTATCTTCTTTTGGAATTTGACGAGTTAGTATTATAACTTCTGTAAAGAAAAAAGGTCCGCTGGAGATGGATGTGTACCCGCAATGAGTGATGAGGATGCATTTGGAGTCGCAACTACGGAGCTAATTGCGGGCCAAACTGCATGTACCAGTTTTGGAAAAGAATAGAGCAATGGAATGGGCTTCGATCTGTTGTGGAATATGTTTCATTTTATGCTCTACATATTTCATTTCAACTGCAATGATGGAAGGTAGCAACCAGGCCGAGAATTGAGCTGATATTAGTTTCTAGTACAGATTTTCCCAGCCTTAAATGATACCAAGGATCCTTATGCCCAGCTAACCAAATGGGTCTACCAACAACAAGGTTCTCTGCTCGTATGATGTTCATTTTATGACAATTTTAATTAGTTACATGTTTCCTGGTAATCGTTTTAGGTGATCAACTTTGCTTACACTTAACCTTTACAATGTCATGACCCAGAACCCTAGTTGTGGAAGGTGTTCCTTAGAGCACGGAGCTCCAAGCCAAACGAATCTGGATCCAAGAACAGTGGTTTCTCTATTAAAAGCTTTTAGAAAGTCGAGGAAAGATTAAATCTGAGTTCAGTAACCCTCCCTCTTCTTAAATTTAAAAAACTGGCTAAGTAGCTGACAAAATATATAATATAGGAAAGATGCAAGGGTTCATTGGTCAATTAAGAAATCAACAGTTTCAACTTTCAACCAACTTTATGCTGATATTTCTTGTCATTGTTATATCGAGTAAGGAGAAGCAAGTGATACTTTAAATATCTGAGATTCCATGCCATAGCCATCTTACCATCCTAATAAATTTCTTCAGAAGCTTCCTTCTTTCTCCGTCTGTATGGATAAAGAACCTACTGAATATGATCGGTTTTTGCGTAAATGGACCGATTTTGATATGTAAATAGCATGTTCCTATTGTTTCTTTAACGAGAAACAATAGAAATCGCCACCAATCCCACATAGGAGAAGTAAAGCAGCATCTTTTTTGGAGTTTTGCTCGTGCCGTGACCTAAAATGGCAAAAAAAAAAAAAAAAAGGTATCCAGTCGAAGAAGTATTGATTTTATATTATTTAGAGAAACGTCAACTCTTTGGTTGTGATTTGAACTTTTGAAGTACATTAATTAGGGTTCCATGGCAGGATAAATACTCTTAAGATAAAAAGATTATCAACTAATATAATTGGTGTTTATTTTAAAATTATTCCATTTCATAATCCTTTCGCTTATTTTTTTCAATTTTACTTGTTATTTTCAAATTCTATTTTTTTTATTCTTATCATATTTTTGTTCTTCAATACAAAAATTATGTAAACCGATTGTTAATAAGAACCAAATCGTACACCTTACACATGATGTAGATGATATTTTCCCAAGATTAATCTTATTGTGCAGTTCAACCACTGCCACAAATTTATATTTCTGTTTTGGTTACGTCCAGGGAAAAAAAAAAGGACAGCAATATTTGTTGTTGTAACTTCCAACAGCGAAATTGGAAGTTGGCTAAATTTAGGAGATGGATGGACTGCAGCATCTCTTTTTTTTTTTTTCAGTACTACTATTTAGTTTACAGTAAAACAGATTATGAAAAATTTATAAAAAACACATAAATCACTTTATAGTTTTAATAAATTTTGAAAGCAGGAAAAAACTAAATCTAAAAATAAAAACTAAAAATTCAAATAAACAGATAATTTTACTAAATTTGAAAACAAACATAAAAAAATAAAAATTACTCTATTCCATAATCCTTTCACATATTCTTTATTTATTAAATTCTTGTTGCTATCACCAAATTCTCTTTTTTTTCATATTTATCATAGTTTTGTCTTTTGAATATAAAAATTATGTAAACATATGAAGTAGACGATATTGAAAAAGATTAATAAAAAAATAAGGAATAGAATAATTAATTATGTTAACTGGTTTTCAATATATAGTATGAAATTTTAATAATAAAATAATAGTTTCTTTATATTTTAATGTTATATCAAGTACTTTATAAATAAAATAACCATCTGATTTTTTTGTATATTGTAGTTTACACTAATTTTATGTAAAAATACATCATTCAGTACTGTTTATATATTTGTCATAGATAATTAAAACAGTTTATATAGGGGTAAGATTATTTATTTATTTATTATCTTTTGATATTTCTAATCCTTAACATTATTGTGCCATTAACAAATATTGGCATCTAGCAAAATTTTAGGGGTTAAGTAAATGTTACAACTACTGCAGTGGAGTTGGTATAAAATTTGGTTTTGGTATAATACGATATTAGTACTGGACCGAAGTCAGGCTGAACCGAGCACATTTGTCATCCCTATTCTCCACATCTAATTAAGAAAATAATTCATACTTAATTAAATTACATATCATCGAAGAAAAAAAAGTCATATTTCAGATATTGAAGGGGGTTATATAGATTACAATCTGAGTTTGCTAGGTCGTTTTTTGGGCGAACGTAATGTCAACTTTGAGGCCATGGAAAGGACTCTTCTTAATATATGGCGCCCTATCAAAGGCTGTTCGATCAAACCTTTCGGGGGGGAGGGTCTATACATGTTCCAGTTTTTTCATGTGGTTGATCTTCGGAGAATGCTGGCCGGAGGACCATGGAGTTTTAACAATTGTATTCCGTTGGTTCATCAGATGAGAGAAGGCGAGAATCCAGATGAGGTAGAGTTTCGGTTTGCTGACTTTTGGGTTCGAGTGCATGATCTCCCGCTGGGCTTTGCTTTGGAATCTTTAGCAATCAACCTGGGCAATATTATGGGTTCATTTCTGGAGTATGATACGGGAAACAAGCGAAACTCTATTGTTCAGTATCTGCGCTTCCGAGCTCGAATCAACATAGCTGAACTGCTTATAAGGACCAAGCGTATTCGTAAGGAGGGGGGTGATTTTTTTGACGTTTCGTTTAGTTATGAACGGATCCCTCTCATATGCTATTTGTGCGACATTGTCGGGCACAGTGAGTCCAGTTGTGTTAAGCTTACGGAGCTGCCGGAGGAGGACATCAAAAGGGAGTGGCCGGAGGAGATCCGATCAGAGGTACGTGATCAGATTAGATTCCGCCCAAATCAGTGGCGTCGTGATCCCGCTTTTCACGCACAGTTTGAAAGCAGGTCCCTAAATAAAGGGAATCAAGATCCGATCATGGCAAAATCGAAGCACAACAGAGTTATGGATAATTATGGCTCTCATTATAGGAAATTTCAATTTGCGCCAGCTGTTGCCTTATCCACACCTGTAACCCGGGTTGCTGAACTGGCAAAGATTGGCACTGACTCGGAGCTTGATGCTGTCTGTAAGGGAAAGGAAGATAATGTCATGATTATTGACGAAGTTAAAAAACGTCCCCGCGAATGTTCCTACATTGGTCCCAATCTCGTTGAGCTGAAAGGTGGTAGCTACTCAACTTCTTCGAATGCAACCTATAGTGCTACTGAGTTATCAACGGCCGGTCTTGTCCAGGAGACCCGCCGATTGCCATGAATTGTATAGCTTGGAACTGCCGGGGTTTGGGCAACCCGCGTGCAGTGAATGCTCTGAAAGACATTGTTATCGTCAATAAGCCTAGTGTTCTCTTTCTTAGTGAAACTCTTGTTAGTTCGCGTAGGATGGAGGAATTACGTATTTTATTGAAGTTTGATTGTTGTTTTTCTGTTGACCGAATGGGTCGTAGTGGGGGTCTTGCACTCCTCTGGAATAATACTAGTAATGCTACTGTTTTGGGTTATTTGAACAATCATATTGATATGGAAATTATTCACTCTAGTGAATTCAGATGGAGATTCACAGGCTTCTATGGCTTCCCAGAATCCCATAGGAAGCGGAGTAGCTGGGAACTTCTTAAGGCTCTCTCTCATCGTTATAAGTTACCATAGGTATGCATGGGCGATTTTAATAATCTTCTCTCTGTTAATGACAAAATTGGTGGTCGGGATTATCCTGCTTCGCTCATGGAGGGGTTTAGCTCATGTATTGTCGATTGTCAGTTAATTGACGTCCCTCTTGTGGGCTTTGGCTTCACCTGGGAATGGGGTAGGGGTTCGGATTCTCTGGTTTTGGAACGATTGGATAGGGCTTTTGTCACTGCGGATTGGCTTAATTATTTTCCTTTCCACAAGCTCTTTAATTTGGTAAGCTCCTATTCCGATCATACTCCAATTAAACTCTTCGCAAGTACTATGTTTCTGGTTAAAAGGGTCCATCGGTTTAAGTTTGAGAATTCATGGTTGCTTGATAATGGTTTTCTGGAGGTGATGTCTGGTGCCTGGTCTCAGGATAGGATTGTTGGTGTACTGGACAAAATTGCTGCCTGTAGTGTGGCTCTATCTGATTGGCATAAATCTCAGGACCACAACTTTAAATATCGGATTGCTCTTTTAAAGAAAAGAATCGATGCTGCTCGTCAGGCTAACGTGAAAGATGTGATTATAGTGAGGCTTAGAACTAAGCTCTCGACCCTTCTTGCTCAAGAGGCCATTTACTGGAAACAAAGGTCCAAAAGCTTCTGGCTTAAGTATGGGGATGCAAATTCTAGATTTTTTCATTCTCAGGCCTCACGAAGAAAGCGGGTAAATCACATTGAATTTCTAGAGGATGATCGCGGAAATACTGTGTCGAATATGGATACTATGTGCTCAATTGTGTTGAATTATTTCAATGGCCTTTTCGCAGCTCCCTTATCTGCTCTGACTACATCCGATTTTGATTGTATTAATCCGGTGGTGACGGCAAATGATAACTCTTCTCTAGTGGCCCCCTTTACGATGGAAGAATTCAGAACAGCCATTTTTGATATGCATCCTGATAAAGCGCCCGGCCTTGATGGTATGAACCCAGCTTTCTTCCAGAAATGCTGGGATACGGTAGGAGCTAATATTCTCTCTCAGAGTTGCAGGTGGTTGGAGAATGGTGCATTTCCTAACTCACTAAACAACACTAATATTGTCCTTATTCCGAAGAAAGATAAACCTAGCAATATGAAGGACCTAAGGCCTATCGCTCTCTGCAATGTGATTTATAAGATCATCGCCAAGGTTCTTGCCAACAGACTTAAGGTCCTTCTTCCTCGGATTATCTCCCCTCTGCAGTCAGCGTTTGTCCCAGGAAGACTAATATCCGATAATATTATGGTTGCTTTCGAAATTGTTCACTATATGAAGAATAAAGGAAGGGGTTCTAACGGGGATGTAGCGTTCAAGATTGATATCAGCAAGGCATACGACAGAGTCGACTAGGGGTACCTTGAATTCATTCTTATAAAATTGGGATTTGATGCTCGGTTGGTTAAATGGATCATGATGTGCGTTTCTACCGTCCAGTATTCGGTTGTGTTTAACGGTCAACATGTGGGCCCTATTATCCCTTATCGTGGTCTTCGACAGGGAGATCCACTCAGTCCCTATCTCTTTATTTTATGTGCTGAAGGGTTATCGGCTCTCCTGCAGACGGCGGAGGCTCGAGGTGATATACACGGTATCACCATTTGCAGAGGAGCGCCCAGTGTTTCGCATCTATTTTTTGCTGATGACAGCTTTTTCTTCTTTAAAGCCTCGTCAACGGAGTGCATAATATTAAGCGGATTCTTGCCACGTATGAGAGAGCGTCGGGTCAAGCGATTAATTATCAAAAATCGGAGGTTATATTTAGCTCTAATACGAAGGAGGAGGTGAAGCAAGAGGCGACACTGATTTTGGGAGTTTCGAATCCAATTGACCAGGGAAGGTATTTGGGTCTCCCCTCTCTGATTGGGCGAAATAAAAAACAAATTTTTGCGTTTCTGAAGGATCGGTTCAGTAAACGTATACACAGCTGAAAAAATCGTCTGCTTTCTAAGCCGGGTAAGGAGGTCGTCCTCAAGACTATCGCTCAAGCCCTCCCTACGTTCTGTATGAGTGTCTTCCTTCTTCCTAAAGGTATTTGTGACGACTTACATAATATGATGAATGCCTACTAGTGGGGGTCTTCCTCAGGTAATCGATCTAAACTTCACTGGGCCAAATGGGAAAGGCTTTGCACTCCGAAGAAGATGGGCGGTATGGGTTTTCGGGATTTATACTGTTTTAATCTTGCGATGCTTTGTAAGCAGGGTTGGCGATTCTTGACTCACCCGACTTCGCTGCCGAGCAAACTGTTTAAAGCACTGTATTTCCCGGATTGTAACTTTCTTCATGCTAGAGAAGGCCGAAACCCTAGCTTTATTTGGAGGAGCATTTTCTCAGCTCAACATTTGCTGGGTAAAGGAGCTCGTTGGAGGGTGGGAGATGGAAATTCAATTTCGATCTTTAACAACCCCTGGCTGAATTGTGACGAGGGATTCTTTGTGCGTTCTGCTCCGCTGACTGGTTTGGAGAATTTGAAGGTTAGTGATCTTTTCAATTCGGATAATTCGGGGTGGGAATATACTTTTGTCAATGGAATTTTAACTCCAGATGATGCTCTGCAAGTTTTCAAAATCCCTATTTCACCGTCTTTGCCTTCTGATCGCTTCTGCTGGCATTTTACTAGGGATGGTTTGTATAGTGTTAAATCAGGGTATAGGATTGCTACTGGTCAATTTTCATCTATTTCGTCTTATTTGATTGATGGCCACTGGAATTCCCTCTGGAATGCTCCCCTTCCCCCGAAAGTTAAGGATTTCTTGTGGAGGTTATTGCGTGACTTTCTACCTTGTAAACAGAGGCTGTTAGCTAGGGGTGTACCCCTTGATGCTTCTTGCAATAGATGCGGTCTGTTAGAATCTATAGACCATGTGCTGCTCACTTGCCCCTTTGCTCGACAAGTGTGGAATACTGCAGGTATCAATTTACAGGGTGATGACATTAAAAGTTGTATCTCTTCGGTGTTAGTTGGTAAGAACTCTGTTGTTGGCCATCGGATTTTTGTGATTTGTTGGAGTCTTTGGTTCCATCGAAATTTGTTGTGCTGGGAGCAGAAAGAAACTCATCCGACTGTTATTATCTCTTTTGCTGATGAGTTCCTTGCGAATTGGAAAGAGGCGACCTATGCTTTTGGTCGACTACAAGTTAACGGTAACCCCCTTTCTCGTTGTCTAACTTGGTGTAAGCCTGATGAGGGATGGTTGAAGTGTAATGTTGATGCCTCGGTCTCGAGCGGAGGAAATAGATCGGGTTTTGGTGCTGTCCTCCGGGACGATCATGGTCGTTTTGTTAAGGCTCTGTCGGGTCACATTCCTGGTTGTGTGGATGCTTATCTTGCAGAAGCAATTTCCATCAAAGAAGCTCTCTCTTGGGTTAAGGATCAGTGTCTGGATAAGATCGTTATTGAGTCAGATTGTTTCGAAGCTATTAATCATCTAAATAACTCTTCTAATAATCTGCTAGAGGTTGGGACTGTGTTGGCTGATTGTCTCTCTTTTAAGAATAACTTCCATTCTTTGTCCTTCCATTGGACTTCACGGAATGCTAATAAGGCTGCTCATATATTAGCAAGGGTGGCTCTATTACATGCAAACCGGTTTGTGTGGGATTCTATTC
>JAOSBL010083867.1:0-19585 GCA_027568915.1 Erythroxylum roraimae | reverse complement strand
CCTTGGCATCCGAGTGGAATCCTGTTGGCTCAATCGACTCCGCGGTTGATTAATGGGTCGGATCTCCCTTTGAATGCCAGAGTTTCAGATGTTATTTGGCGCGAGGAGTGGAGGTGGCATCATGTAAATGTGGAGCCTATTTGTTCCCTATCTCCCATGCCTTACAGCCCGATCCTTCCAGTGAGGACAGCCTAGAATGGCTAGCCAGCTCTTCTAAGCGGTATACAAATGCTTTAGCATACAACTACTTGAGACCGACCCGCCCAACAATGCCTTGGTATCCCTTAGTTTGGCATAAGGGGAATAGTCCTTATGCCATTATTGTGTAAATCTTTTATAATTGTTGATTTATGAGATAAAGTCGAAGAATTAACTGTCATTTGCATGATAATGGAATTTACGTACATCTTCATGAACACTGTGTAAATAGGATGGGAAAATATGGATATAGTGTTATTTAGTATTTGATGGTTAATTGTGATCAAATAATGTAGAAATGATTTTCTTGGAGTAGAATAATCTTAGAAAACATGTATAATTATGTGTAGAAATAATTTGAAGAAAACAGAAGTGAAGGCTCTGTTTTCACTGTATACGTGAGTGTTAAGTAAATTTTTTTAGGATGAGAGCAAAATGGATTTTTGAGTTAAGGAATGAGCATATGGTAATGTCGAGGAAAAAGAATGAATGATTTAAAATAGAAGTTGAGCAAGAAATGAAGGAGACGTAGAAGTTAAAGGTGTAGTAAAATTTGAGTGAAACAGTGTAGTGAAGTGAAGTTATGCGTGGATGAAGTTTTCTAGTTCTTTTGATGACTTTTATGAAAACTTGGATTTTGGGATTTTGTTTATGAATGATGAGTATAATAAGAGATGAGAAGATTATTTAAAATAGAAGTTGAGAAGAAAAATAGAGAATGTATATAAAGGATGACATTCTGATATACTATGTTTCTCTTCACTGTGAATATGTGTGTGTGTGTGTGTGTGTGTGTGTGTATGTGTGTGTGTGTGCACGTGAATATGTGAGTGTTTTGGAGATGACCAAAAGAATGTTTTTGAGTTGTAAAATAGTTGTAAGATGATGGTCTGAGGTGAGAAAGATTATATAAATCATAGTTAGAGGAAGAGAATTAAGAAAATGCAGAGAATAAAGAGAGAAAAATGTACAAAGAATGTAAAATGCAAAATGTGTAAGTGAATAACTGATATCTAGTTTTTTAATGATTTTGAGAAGCTTGGAGTAAATTTGCATATTAGGGGTACTGTGAATTTATGGTGAATGATTTGAATGAAAATGGAGTGGAAAAACTAGAAATGAAAAAATGAAGTGTTGAATTGAGTGAAGAAAAACACGTATGGCTGTGAATGAAACAATGAAAAAGAGAAGTTAGAGAAGTTAGTATTCATCTGAAACTTCCTTGATTAAACTGTATTGCTCTAAGAAGAATTTGACAAAATTGTCTTCATGAACTTTCTTTTAGCTTTCCATTGATATAAATTTTGAAATTTTTGAAGTTTTGAATCAAAAGTTATGGAGGTTTGAAGTTAGGTATATGACTAAGGAATGAAAGTCGCTATCATGCAAATGCACGATAGCAAATTTGGAGATTGAAGGACGAAAATCGCTATCGTGCAAATGCACGATAATGACATTGGAAGTTTAAGGGAAAAATGCATGATAGCGACTTTGAAGGTCTAAGGGTGAAAGTCGCTATCATGCAAATGCACGATAGCGACTTTGGAGGGTTGTTAGCTAATGAACATCCGATGGTTTTTTGGCTATATCTTCTTTGTCCAACCTCCTAATGACACGAGACTTGAACCATTGGACTCGTAACACATTACTCTACCTCTCTACTAAAAATCATAGCCATCTAAAATGAATTGAGAAAGGTTGAGTGAAAAACGTGGGACTGGTACAGTGAGTGTGCTCTTAAATAATATGAACTGGTGTTATTCCACTGAACATACTTCGATATTTTGAATATATCTGGATCTAAAGGGTTCCAAATGAGATGATTTTTAAGGTGGAGTAAACTAGAGACATAGGCTTACAAATTATCTGAAGAAGTCGAATTGTGATTCAGTCTTTAAGATGTTAAATTTTCGAATGGAAGTTGTGTATAGTATTATACGATTTTGGATAAGAGCAGTCCAAAAATGTTTGAAGTATATCTTCTAAATTACTGAATCAAATTGAATGATTTTTGGTGTCAATAGAAACATAAGAAATAGGGGAACACTTTTCTAGAAGAGAGTATGACCAAATTACATCATTTGCACTTTCTGATTGAACGTGAACAATAGACCTAAAATTCAGTTTTTGAAAAAAATCTGGAAGTGATACAATGAGTTATGAATTGTGATTTCAATGGTTTTATTGAGGTATAAACCTAAGTATAAATTATACTTAGGTGAATTTTGTTATAGGATTGATTTTGTGATGAAACTAATGGATAAACACCAAGGATTATCATGAACATGCATTGTACATATTTCATTACATACATGTGCATTAACACTTATAATGGTACAAATTGTGATATATATGTATATTATTTGTTATAGAGGAGCAAATGGAACATCAACCTTCAGACGTTGCTGGAACTTCTAGGCATTAGCTTTGGAAGCAATTTGTGAGTAACCTAGACGATCTCACCAAATTAAATGTTTGCTTTGTATTATATTTGAATTGTCAAATGAATGTGTTTTGATTGCGGATTCCAGATAATGAAGGTCCGATGATTGTGATGTTTGACTGGGATATTGAAGTGCTACTTAAATGTGAATGTGACGAACTATGTGCTTCATCATATGATTGATTATGACAGATGCATTCCATACATGAATGTATGATCAGATAAAAAGAGTTGTGACCTGAGTAGCCACCGAAAAAGAGCTTAAAGCTTAGAGTGTGAAAAAGAGCCTAGAGCCCAAAAAGTGATTAAAAGCCTAAGGCTCACTATGTAAAATGAGTCATGTATCCTCATCGGATAAGAGACAGTTATCAATGAGCCCGGTATCCAAAATAGATATGGAACAGTTTAGGCACTCGGTCACAATAACGTAACAATTAGAAAAGAGTCTCATGAGGATTTCATATGCATTTTGTTAAGTATGTTTGATTGATTGAAATGCAAAATTACCTATGCTTAAGTAAAAATGCGATACACAATCAATTATCTGAAAATGTGATTATATGCTATGTGAAATGATGTGTTGCATGAATTGAGTGAATCATCGATGATGGTTACCTCACTGAGTTCTCAAAACTCACCAAAATTGCAACGTTGACTTTTCAAGACCGAGAGATGACTCTAGATACTAAGAGGCGCTACCAGCCGTGTAGATTTGTGATTTGGAAAGAAAAGTCATGGCTCAAAGGTCGGTCAATTGGATTTTTGGACAGATTAGATAGATTTTGTATATTTTCCTCTTTCACATTGTACTTTTATATTAGGCTATGATGATGTACATATAGGGGATGTAGAAAGACACATTGTATACTCTCTGTTTTTAAGAAATGAAATGAGGAAAAAGTTGGTTTTTGAAATATTGTGATTTTCTTTTGATGCTTTATAAGTGAATGTAGTGATCGATAGTAGCGCGCCATTATCGTAGGATATGTACTGGAATGACCTCCAGGCGTTCTGGTATGTACCCTCCAGTAAGGGGGTGCTACAGGGAGAGTTTTGCATATTATAGTTAGAGATGTTCCGTTCTTGAAATTTCTTTAATTTTTACTTGATAATCTTTAGTATGGGAAAGTGCAATTATGTCTTTATTATTGGTAGCCTCAAGATTATGTGAAATTTCGTCATCATATGAAGAAAGTGATGCCTTCTCCTTTTACCATGAAGGGGTTCAATTACCTTATTAAACTACACTTCCTTATTATTAACCCTTCATACCAATATCTGGTGATTCTTCTTAAGCTTCCATAAGCATGTAACCATAATAGAATCCTCAGCCAATTGTCCCATTATGTTTAAACATATTATTTTGATAAATTGCAAAAGCTCCCTATCTAAGTTCACCTCCACGCAAACTTATGCATAATCAATCCTTTTTAGATTAGATGTGTTCTTATTAAGATTAAGGGGTCTTCCTAATGAGCTAGAAATGTAATTAAAATCCTCAAATGACCAATATACCAGGAGGCAGTTTATGAAAATTTGCCCAAGCTAGTATGGACCTCAGCTTGGATCTATCTAAGATAATTCCAGGATACCATTTAATGCCAAAGACCCAGTTTTAAAATATTTTGCGAATTATTCTATATCACAAACTTTAAGATGAATAAATCATCTCCACTAGTACATTGTCTAGGATAAGCTTCCTTTTGTGAGAGTACGCAGGCAAAATGTTTTTCCACGAAATATCATACATAGGTTGATTGCCATTTCTTCATACAATGGGAAAGGAAAAATGCTTTTCCAGGAAATATCTTACAGGGGTTGATTTCCATTTCTTCGTGCTAAGTTTTAATACTTCTAATGGAGGAGCCATTAGAACTTAAGGGTTAGAGGCTTGACATATGTTAGTTTTCTAAAGGAGTCTGAATCTCCTAGCAAGTTGCTCCAAGCAATTTTCTAGTAAGGTGACACTTCTAGAGATTCTTAGTTACAATCATACACAAGCCAGGAAGTGGAGGAAATGATAGGTTAGAGTCTAAAATTAGAAGGACCAAAGATTCTGGTGGAGAGGAGGCAGAAACAATGGGAGGTGCCTAATTCGCCATACTAATAATAGTAAAAACTAATTATAAAGTGGGCAAGAAAAAAGGAAACAATGGATGAGTCACTTTAAATGGAAAGAAATGTTGAATGAAATAGGTTTAAGTTATGAGAAGGCATGTTGGAAGGTCAAGAAGGTTAGAGAGATGTGGGAGACTCTCTCCCTCTAACCCATCCTTTTCCTTTTTATGGTATTTTTATTTGTTGAAGTTACGCTTTCCTTTTATTTTTGTTTTTTCTTTAAGATTATATTAGTTACTTTAGGCTGGTGGTATAATTTTATACATGATCATATAAAGAATGGTTGTTGAAAGTTAAGTGCAAATTATGATTTAAGTGATTACAATGCAATTTTGGTTTTATATATTTTAGAAAACTATAGTTATTAAGTGAAGACGCTAGGATTTGGCTTGAGTATCCTATGAGAATCATGCCTTTATGCAAAATTCTTTATTTGAAATTTAGATAACTTCTTGATTTTGGATTTCTAAATCTTAAATCTCATATTTTTGAGATAAAATGTAAGAAGTTTATAAGCATTGAGATGATACAGACATAGATAACTGAGTTTGAGCCAAATTGCCTACTTTTTATATATTTATCCATTAGTGAGCCCCTTTAAGATTTATATGAAATTTTAGCCTTTCTCTTCATAACACCTTCCTAAAGAACCTTGAACCTATAAAACCAAGTAATTGAAACCTAATTCATAATTAGTAGAGCCTTTTTTTGTTATTTAATGAGGTTATTAGGTATGGTATGTAAGAAGATAAGTACAAGGGAAATGATGATATGTATAAAAACAAATAAAAAAAATAATTAAAAAAGAGAATTGTTGTATAAAATTGTAATTAATATGAAAAAAGTGTAGAAAAAGAAAAAAAAGTTGATGAAAATCGATTATTATAAGTTTATTGTACTTGAAAAGAATGAAGGAAAAGAAGGATTTTGGCAAGATATGAAAAGTTGGTAAAGATTTTTGATCAATTTCTTGGTTTATTTGCTCAAACTAATTGTGAATGTCTTTTTTTTCCTATTCCTTCGCTTTATTAGCCTATTTAACTATTTCTCCCCGTTACAACCTTATTCAAAGTCCTTTTTGATTTTCACTTGTGCATATCTACTTAAGTATTATAGATTAGATAACTTTTGAGTTATAAGTTCATTTTCATAAGACGATGATAGGAGTGCCTCATCAAAATTTTAAGCACTTGTGTGAATGAGTGATACCTTATGAGAACATGTGAAATTAAAGTGCTTGAACTTGATGGAGGAGGTAAAATACTGTTTTTTTTTATTTGTATTTTAATTTACTTGAAAAGTATTATGTACTTAATTTTTGTAATTTAATTGAGACTTGGATTTGTATATCTTATGTTATTAACTATAAAGCTAACTAACATATATAGGTTGATGTTTGTGGATATCATTAAAGTAAACCCTTATGAGACTATAACTCCTCTATTAAGGAGATATAGTGGTTTAAAGGCTTATAATATATTCCAAATACTACTGTGCACCTACAAGAGTGGGCTTCATTCTTGTTTAGTTAGGAGTTTTTACTTGGTTAGGGTTTCATATTATTAATTACTTAAGAATAAGCAATGAGTTAAGTATGGAGGAATTTTATAGGCTTATATTTTGGATGTTTTTAAGGGCTAAGTTAATTATTATATAGCACTTTAATAAAATACTTTATGCATAATTATATGATATTCTCTTATGTTTGGTTCATTATTTTGTTAGTTATAATTTTTAGGAGATATCATAAAATTGAGCATAACTTTATCTATAGTAATTCGATTGAAATGATTATGTAAACATTTGAAATCTAACTATAAGGAATACAACTTCTTTGAAGACTCGGAACACAACTAGCTCCATACATAAAGCATAACTGGCATCAAGAATAAAACATAATCAACATAAGATAAGAAGCATAATCAATGCTAGACATAAAGCATCAATAATAGATTGAAGACAAACTACACCTAACATTTTCAAAATAATGCCAATGCTAGTTTGGCAGTGTAACAAGTGTTGGTTCTAGTAATAACCACTCTAAAGACACGTGAAATTAAAAGTTTACTTATCTTAGAACTCTTTTATATTACCCTAGCCTATAAATACTTTCATTAGGAGTCTTTGTAAGGGATTTTAAAGGCCTATGACAACTTCTTCTATCTTTAAGCTTTTAGTTTTAGGATTGTTTCGCATCAAGGAAGGATTTTATGGTAAGGTTTTGAGGTTTTTATGAAAACTTTTCTAGTTCTTTCATTCTCTTCTTTCCTTTATATTAAGATTAATTTTTATTTATTTTTCATTATGTTCAGTAGTTAAAATCCTATTTAGGGTTACAGATTTAACATGATGGATTATTAAATTATTAATCCATGATTTATTGGTTTATTGGTTAAATTTATTATTTTTATTAGTAATTATTGTGTTTATGTCTGACCAATATAGATTCACTCTTAGGGATTGTATAAAGGACTAAAAGGAGAAGTATGATTCATTCATTAGAAGAATAGGCACTTTATCATTAGAGAACGAAATTTTTCTAGACTTTGTGATAACCAAATGGAATAACTATGCTTAACAAGTTTGATTAGGTTTAATTACTTGTCGAGAGGTGGTAGTTGCCTAATTATATATACAGGTTTTCCTTGGCAAAGGGTATAGATACTTTAGGTTAATTTTTATTTTAACCTGTAAAATCAAATGTGTTTGATAATTGGAATTTCACATAAGTAAAACCCAAAGCCCTAATGTTTCTCTTCTTGATTCCCTTGCGTTAGTTTCATTATATTATTTTTGTTATTTTTAACATTTTAATTATATTCCTAAATATTTTTTAGTGTTTTTATTTAACTAAGATTAATACAAATAGTAATATAGTTCTTATGGGATCAATGTTTTATATTTATTTTAGTTTTAAAAACTTACTACAATTGACTGTATATACTTGTTGAATTAATTTATCATTGAACATTCACTTGAATGCAAGTACATGATAGTAATTGTAGGTGGTATGCACATAAATTGTAAGAGAGGCATTAAAGGTTAGGATAGAAACTAATTTTATAGTTACAAGTTGATCCTCTCTTTCAGTTATGATATCTTTATTATAAAGGTTAATATTTATTTATACAATCACTTAAATCTAACTTATTTATTTTGTATTATGATTAACTTAGTATTGTTTATTATATGCTAAATTAGTAGGTCAGTTCACTTAACTCGCTTATATATATTGGCATTTTTTCCTGAAAATGAAACAGAAGAAAATTTCCACCAATTGTCTATGGTATTAGATCCCTCAACTTGAAATTTGGTCTTTCTAGTGATTTCATAAAGATTTATATAGCAATTTCTTTTAAATATTATATTCAATAAGGATACGTCCATTCTCTAGTTGCTTATTGGAAAAATCAACCTTTAATGTCTAGAGGAGTTCCCTTATTTTCTTGGATCTTGGCCTTGACATTATTGATAGTGTATAAACTTTCAACTATAAGGGTGATGCTTTTACTGAAATAGTAACTGAGGAGTAACTTATGCAAAGGATATGTTCCACGTGTCTACATTTATGTATACTCATCATCATTTAGACTTTCTTCAAGTACACACTATTTGGTAATTTTACTGTCAGAGATATGCGTTAGATTATTATTGTAGGTGTCATTAAGAGTGTTGAGGAGAAGGATTCAACTAGTGCTAAGGTAACAAAGTCTGCAAAAAAGAAGGGACAGTAAATTTTTCCTTTAAAAATTTCCAGTTCCTTTGGTAGTTTTATATACCACCTTTTATTTTTTCTCTTAAAGCTCTCTCTTTTCTTTATCTTTATCTTCTTATAGGATATTACAATGCTTTAGAAGATTTCTGATCTTTAGCTTGTCCCTTCTAGTTGTTTTCCTTTCTTATTCATCTTTACTTCTTTCTTGCTTATTGTAACTTGCAAACTTTCCTCTATAATTATTGGTCTCCTAATAACCATATCTTCTTTGTTAACAGAATTTTTAGCTATTTTTCATCATAAACCTTACCATTATCAATTGTGACATCATGAATCTATATTCAAAATAAAGATAAATCCTTCTTATGGTATATTCCAACCATATTACTTACTTTTATCTTAGTCACCTTTTTTTCCATTTAGTACAACAATGGAAAACTCTTGAAATTTGATTGTTATACTAACAAATATAATGCTTATAAATTACATAGGTTAAGGTAATCCTTTTTCTAGCTAATAGGAATCTAATTTATCACAATGATCCTTCTCAAATCCCATTCAAACTTGTAAGGGATGGTGAACATTATGTCTTTTGGAAGTCTCAAATCACCAACTCCTATTTAATTACAAACTTCTTAGTTTTGTTAATAGAACAAAGCTTTCAAAACGAATCTAATACTTGGATGCTATCGCTCTTCTCTTTTCTTATGTTAAAAAAATGGAAGGTAAGTCTATAACTACATTTATGAGCAATGTGAAAAAGTCAAGTTGATGATTTAGCATTTAATGGACACTCTTTTATTTATGCTCAAATTATATATTATAAATTGAATATTTTAAATGATGAGTTCAAAAAACTAATTGCTGCAATTCGTGTTTATGATTCATCTATATCTTTTGAGGAACTTTGTGAAAAGTTACTTGATGAAGAACTAATTCAATATCATAGGGAATCAAAGGAAGAAGAAAAGTATAGATCACAACCCAGTTTACTAAAAAAATATTATAATGGTTAAAGAGGACATCCTGGCAATCAATGAAGCTATTATGGTAAACATTATCATGTCATTCATTACTCAATCAATGTTGGTGACAGAAAAACGCCCTTTTACATACAACATATAACATCTTAAAATTCTCCATAATGGATTGATAATTTCTATCGAAAAATATAAGCCAATCTAGTATTGGTTTTTAACTATATCACAAATTAGAATATAGTGCAAAAATTTATCAATCTTATGGACAACCTTCATCATATTTTTCTCAGCCTTAAGCACTCTAATTATATTAGTGATAGGAATCAAGTTACCCTTGATCCTTTAAATTTGTGAAGTGGATCAATTACATGAATGAGGAAAAGGCTTTAAGATGTGTTTATTAAAGTGGTGAGAAAAGTGATTACATATGGGAGTCAAGCCAAATAAAAAGGTGAGCATTGGTTAGCTTGATTCGAGCTAAAGTTGGAAAGAATTAGATGTGAACACATCCTTTAGCACGATCATGTATCAACTTATATAACTTACTTAGAAGTTTAGCAATGATCCTTTGAATTTTTCAAGTGGACCAATCACACGAACTAGGAAGAAAAAGTTTCAAGATGCTTTTAGAAAAGTGGTGAGAGAAGTGGTTACACATAGGGAGACAAGCCAAATCAAAAGGTGAGCATTGTTTAGCTTAATTTGAGCTAAAGTTAGAGATATTTGGCTGTGAACATATCCTATAACAAGATAGTCTATCAACTTGTGTAACTTATTTAGAAGTTTAGTAGTGAGACATAATCTCCATTGCAGGCATAACTCAAACTGTGTCTATCTTCAAAGGTTATAAATAGATCTATGATTTAAATTTATGGGCATGCAATAATTTTTATATTATTTCATAAAGTTATAAAGAGACCCACAGATGTGTTCTAGATTATGCCTAACCTCTCAAAGATACAAAATGATCCATGATTACCAAACATGGGCATATTCCAAGTTATGCTCTAATAGCATTAAAGTTTTCATAATTAACAGCTTAGCCTATAATCGTGATCCACGATTGTCCCAATCAAAATCCTAATTTTATTTTAAATTAATAACCTAATTTTATGGTTCAATATTTATGGGATGTTTTCTTTTTAGTGGTAAAAAATTACCTTCGATCATTAATAAAATTGTGAAAGTTTTCTCTTGGATTCTTCAAAGACCTTTTCAAACTTATCAATTGATTTACTTGTGGTATTCAAGTCATCATATAATCTTGGTTCTATTTCTTTATAATAATGGTTCAAGATTCTTTTATACTTTCATTTCATTATTTCATATAATCATTGGGCCAAGATTCTTTATCTAAATCTAGTTTAGCTTCCTTTGGGCTTAATTGCAAATTAAGTGTGTTAAGTTTCAAGGTTTTATCCTTGGGGTTCTTATCAATTTGGTATTAAAACTTTTGTTTAAGAATGATGCTATATCTCTCATTTATTCATTCTTTTTCATTATTTCTTGATTTCTTTTTTTATTTCTTCCTATACATTCTTTCTTGTTTTTGCAAATGTTGACTTTTAATTTCCTTCTTTTTCTTTTCTTTTGTATCTTTTCTTTTGTATCTTTTTTTTCATTTAATATTTATCTAGGTCTAACAAACAAAGGATAAAGAAGATTTATGTGATAAAAAATGAAATAAAAAGAAAAGAAAAGAAAGCAGTGTAAGAATGATTACCTTACAAAAATCACTTCCAAATATAGATCTAGTTAGATTTCTTTGAACTTTTTTATTTTGTTCTTGATTTTGTCTTTTTACTTACCCTTACCTCCATCAAGATTTGAAATTGATTGAATACTAAGGATTTATTCCTTAGTTTGTTTTGGCTAGTTTGATAAAGAATCAAAAGGGAAAACGAGTGTAAAAGGAAAGAGTGTGTGAGTAATATCAGTAGAGAAAAGTTAGAAATTTAGAATGAAACACAAATGGATTGAGTGACATTAAACAAGAAAGAGTTGTGAGGATACTACTACTATTTTTTAAAAAGGTTGAAGCATTTCTAATCATGACAGAGTTTAAGGGGAAATGAATAATGATATATTTATGTTACAAACTATGGAATAATAAATTGAACACACGAATATGATGTTTAGTAGTATTAGAGAAAAATTGGAGATACAAGATTTTGTAATAACTAATTTACAGGGGGGAAAATCACCGTAAATCCTTAATGCATGCCAATTACAAAGTTGAGTGCTCCAAGAGGATTTTAATGATGATGAAGAAAGATATGGCTACTGTAACGATTACTAACCACCAACAAGTAATATCGATAGATTTGTAGGTCAAGGTGATTGGCAAGATATAGACTATGAAAGGGAGCCTAAGGGTGATGAAAAACTTAGGAACATTAGAATGAAGATTCCTTCCAAGGGAGCAATGACTATGAGATCTACTTAGAGTGGGAGAAGAAGATGGATATGATGTTTTACTACCACCATTACACCAAAGAGAAAAAGGTAAAAACTTATTATTATTAATTTTTATTGATTATAGTATCATTCAATAGGATATCTTATGATAAAAAAGATGAAGGAATTGTAATAGACTTATTGATAACTGGGAGGATATAAAAGCGATAATAGGGAGGCACTTTGGTACTAATCACTAGTATAAGGATTTATTTCAAGAAATGCAACACCTTATTCAAAGGTTAAAAAGTGCTTAGGAGTACTATAAAGCGATAGAGATTGCTATAATTCGAGCTAATAAAGAGGAAGATCAAGAAGCCACCATGAATAAATGTTTAAATAATTTGAATCGTGAGATTGATTACTTAATAAATTATAAGATTATATGGAACTAGGAGATATGTTTCATATATTCTCATTTATATAAGTTTTAATGGTTAAATGAATAGGGCAAGTTAAGGGTCAATAAATAAGCATTGATTTCATTCTTCATTAAAATATATAACAAGGTGTTATGTGATTTGGTACCTATATATACTAGCCTTATTCTCTATGGGAGACCTTGGCATTACCCTTATACCAA
Source organism: Erythroxylum roraimae (assembly GCA_027568915.1). NCBI lineage: Eukaryota > Viridiplantae > Streptophyta > Magnoliopsida > Malpighiales > Erythroxylaceae > Erythroxylum > Erythroxylum roraimae. The sequence goes on along the minus strand of JAOSBL010083867.1, from coordinate 7,091 downwards.
TGACACTTAGGTAAGTGTATAAGGATCAACAAAAGTTACGAGGAGAGATAGAAAAAAAATGAGTGTGAGCTAGAAAATGAGGATGATCATTCAAATAAAAAGAAGAAAAAGATTAAGGGAAAAAGAAAGAGAGTGTTAAGAGAAAACTAAGAAATAAAAGAGCTTTATGCTAGATAGAGTAAGATTAAGAGAACCTTTTTATTTTAATTAACCTATGATTATACTCATATGCAAATAGGCATATTTTAATTCCTTGAGATTAAGAGAACTTTTTATTCTAATTAGCCTATGATTGTACTCATGTACAAATAGGCTTGTTTTAATCCTAAAAATCTTGGTTTTTCCTTGCCTAGTACTTATGCCCCTTTGTTGTAGAATTTTTAAGATGTATTCCTTGATGATGTTTTTAGCAATTTACCATAGATAAGGGGAATAGAACATTAAATTGATTTTGTACTTAGTCTTGTTATTCCAATTTGACCAACCTACAAAAATAAATTAGAGAAGACTAAGGAACTTTTGAGGAGCTTTTGTCAAAAGGGTATATTGGAGAGAGTATGAGCCTATATATGCAATTCCAATCTTGCTTGTTAATTAGAAGGATGTGTCATGATGATGCGATAATTGTCAAACTGTCATACATGTTAGATAAATTACAATTCTAGTGTGATTTCAAATTGACATTAAAAAAAGTGGATATCATTAAATTAGGATGAAAGAAGGATATGAGTAAAAAAACAACCTTTAAAACAAAACATAGTTTACATAAATGGTTAATGATATCTTCTAGATTATCTAATGCATATATTACTTTCATAAGGTTAATGAACCATGTTTTATGTATTTTTATTGAAAAATTGTGTTTGATTATTTTGATAATATTTTGTTCTACAGTCTTAGATGAGCATGTAAAATTTATTTTGAATATTTTGAGAGAAGAAAAATTATTCGCTAATATAAAGAATTGTTCCTTTTACATGGATAAAATAGGCTTTCTTGAATTTATTGTAAGTCTAAAAGGGATATAAGTGGACGAGGAGAAGGTTAAGGCTATTTGAGAGTGGCCCACATCTAAATATATAATCAATGTGAGAAATTTTTTATGGTTTAACTAGCATTTATAGAAGGTTTGTGAAATATTTTAAAACACTAACTACATAACTCATCGAAGTTGTCAAAATGTTTGTTGGATTTAGTGAGGAGATGAACAAGATTGCGCTTTTAATTTAATTAAAGAAAGGTTACGTTCTACTTTATTAGCTTTGTCTAACTTTTCTAAAACTTTTGAGATTGAGTGTGAAGTGTTAAAATCATGTATTGGTAATGTATTGATGCAGAAATATCAACCAATTACCTGCTTTAGCGAGAAACTAAATGGAACTACTTTTAACTATCCAACTTATGGTAAGGAACGATGTAGTGAGGGCTTTGAAGACTTGATAACATTATTTTTAGTTCAAAGTGCTTATCACACATGAGTCCTTAAAAGTATTTTAAAGGAAAAGGGAAGTTAAATTAACAACGTCTCAAGTGGATAGAGTTCATTGAGATTCTTCCTTATATGACCAAATACAAGCAATGTAAAATATTATGGCTAATGCATTATCCCAGAATTATGTCATGAATTTTACATTAAATGCAAAATTATTAGCCTTTGAAGATGTTAAGGAATTAGATAAGAATGATGATAATTTTGCATGCATTTTGGGATTTTTGAGAAAAACTATTTTTAAAAAAATCTTTAGGTATGATGGATTTTTGTTTAAGGAAAATAAAGTATGTATGCATAAGAGTTCTTCAAGAGAGTTATTAGTGTGAGAGGCACACAGAAGAGGATTAACAGATTATTTATGGAATTAAAAAGAATTTAGACATTTTGCTTGAACATTTCTTTTCACCTTATATATGTTGTGATGTTGAAATAATTTGTACTAATTGCATTAAATATAAACAAGCTAAGTCGAAGGTTATGCCTCATGCCTTGTATACTCCGTCATTTTTTAATGAACCTTAGATTGATATTTCTATGGAGTTCATTTTGGGTTTACCTAGGTCAAAAAAGGTTAAAGATTCTATCGATATTGTAGTTGATAGGTTTTTTATGATTGTATATTTTATTGCACATTGTAAAACTGATGATATAACTAACATAGTTGATTTGCTCTATAGGGAGATGGTACAACTCTGTAGTGTCTTTAGGAATATTTTGTTTGACAAAGATGTTAACTTCCTTAGCTACTTTTGTAAAGTTTTGGGGGAAAAGTTAGGAACTAAATTCTTGTTTTTAACTACTTAACACCCGTAAACATATGGTTAATTGAGGTGGTAAACAGGACTTTAATTACTTTATTACGTGCTTTCAATAAAAAATAATTTGAAAAAAAAGAAGATTGTTTGTGACTTGTTCAATTTCATATTATAAAGATGTTCATATTACTGTTGGTTATTCACCTTTTGAGAGTGTTTATAGTTTTAACCTACTGATGTTATTGGATTTGATTCTTTTACCTATTTATGGGAGTAGTAGTTTGGATGGTAAAAGTAAAGCTGAAATGATAATGCAACTATATGAAAATATTCAGCAAAACATTGAAAGGAAATATGAAGAATACGTATCCAAGAATAATAGAAAAAGAAAGAAAATTATTTTTGAATCAAGTGAGTGTGAATACATGTGAGAAAGTAGACCTTCCTAGATCGAAGAATATCTAAATTATAACTAAAAAGAGATAATCCATTTAAATTTTTTGAACATATTAACGATAATACGTATAAATTAAATCTTCTAGGTTAGCAAAACAATTAATATTTTTTATTTAACTCCTTTTGATATATATGGTGACTTGAGGACAAATCTTTTTTAATACGAGAAAGTTAGGAATCAATTTGCCTTTGATGGTTTGAGTTTGCCAAGTGAAGCAATTACACGAACAAGTGAAGGATTTAAGATGCACTTAATAGAGTGGTGAGAGAAGTAGCTATATATGTGGAATCAATCCAAATTGAAGGGAAAGCATTTATTAGATTGATTTGAGTCAAGGTAGGACAAAACTTCAATATAAACGAAACCTCCAATATGATCATATATCAACTCGTGTAATTTACTAGGAAATTCAGTAGTGAGACACAATCTTCAAAACGAGCATGGCTTAAACCTTATCTATCTTTAAAAAATTGTGCATATATCCATTATCTACGTTTACGATCATGTCTCAATCCAGGTTCTAATCTATAAAGTTACAGACATTTCCATAATTTACACCCATAAGCATGTTCTAGATAGTGTCTAATCTCCTAGAGATACAAAAGTATCTAGGATCACTAAACACGGACATATCCCAGGCCATACTCCAATGGAGTTAAAAAAAAAAAGCTAATGTGCCCTATCCTATGATTATGGTCCAGATTGTGTCAGTTGAAACGTTAATTTTATTTTAAGTTAAAAACCTTAGTTTTGTGTTTTAGTATCTAAGAGATGTTTCTTTTCAATGGTAGATAATTACCTTTAATCATTAATATAATTGTAAGATTTTTCTCTTTCTTTATACAAATAACTTTTCAAACTTATCAAGTTATTTACTTACGGCATTCAAATAATCTTAATCTTAATTCTAGTTCTTCAAAATAATAGGTCAAGATTCTTTCTATACCATTAGTTCACGATTTCATATAATAACTAGGTCAAGGTTCTATTTCAAATATGATTTTAGCTGTTTTGAGGTTTGATTGTAAATTAAGTGTATTGGTTTTTAAGGTGTCATCCTTAAAGTTTGAATCAATTAATAATGAGGCTATTATAATCATTAATAGTCATGGTATATCTATATTTCATATGGATTCTTCTTTTGTGAATTCTCCTATTACTACCTTCACCCTAGATAATATTTTATTCACACCTTTGATTAAACAAATAACATAATATTTGTCTCTCAATTTTATAAACATAATAACGCTTTAGTTTAATCTTTTCCTAACTACTTTATAGTGAAGGACTTAAAAATGGGGGCATGGTTATCTAAGGGGTGGAGTAGACACAATGAGTATGAATGGTCATCTTCAACCCCTTATATCAACTCATCCAAACTCAACCCTTCTACTTCAGTGGCTTTATCGTTCAATTATAGCATCAACGTCTCAGTCTCCCCTCTCCTATAATTTAAAAGAAAAGTATGGTTAATAATTATATTCCATATATAATTACTTCTAGAAATCAAATTTGTGACTCTTGTTTTTGTAATAGAAGTTATAAACTGGTCATCCATCTTTCATGGGAAACCATTTTAAGTTACATATTCTGTTGTTTAGGGTCCTGCATTTGTGAATTCTCTTTAATTTTTTTAAGAATGTCATTTTTCTCGTACAAAAATACACTTGGTTTTATCCTTTAAAGTTGAAATGTGATGTGCACTAACAATTTTCACACTAAAATCAAGACCATTATATGAATGGTAGAGATGAGTATCGAGCATTTTTACATTTTTCCTCATTATAACATTCAACATATGTTATTCCCACTATATACACTCTAGCATGTTTGCTCTATTGACCATAAATGCCTTTATATTGTGGAGATTGGTCTCAAACCCCTACATATTACTTTTATGCCTCTTTATTTTTAGTTCCATGTATTTCAAAGTGTCATATATCTCATCAATAGAATGTTCACTTATGTCCCCAGTTATGATACCCCTACTACAAACCCTTTAGATGTAATCCTAAATATATATAGTTTATAGTTGTTTATTATCTTTTCTACCTTTTCTTTCGACCTTAATACTCATAAAGTTGAACCTTGATCTCAGTTATATCTCTTGATTTTCCTTTACCACTCACTTATTCATTTATTATGATATATTCTGAAATTGAGGCAACACGTAGGTAGCATTTAAATCAATTAGATGTTAATAAAGCCTTCTTATATAACCCAGTATTTTATTGATCATTTATATCTTACTCATGTCTCAAATTGAACAAAGCAATTTATGACCTTCGTCAAACACCTAAGACGTGGTATAATGAACCTCAGTCCTTTCTTATTGCCTATAGTTTCATCAATTTTAAGAGTGATACTTTTCCCTTTATCTATAATGCGGGCACTTGCTCTATGTACTTAATTTTTTATATGGAGGACATTATACTCAGAAGAAATAATTTACCACAAATTTAAGAATTTACTAGTCTTTCCAATCAGTTATCTCCTAAGGATCTTTCCTAAATTTACTACTTTTTAGGAGTTAAAATCATAATATTTTACAATTGTATGTTCTTATCTCTTCAACAACATTTTTTATCTTCTCAAGTGCAATAAAACGCATGAAGCCAAATAAGTTAGTAGTTTAGCACTTTATCGCCTCCATCTATGATAAACTTGATGATGGCTCTCCTAAACATGATCCAAGTGAGTACCAATGAGTTCTTGGCTCTCTTTGGTACCTTTCACTCACAACCTAATATTAGTTATAATGTTAATATCTGGTCCAATTATGCATAAACCAACATCTAATCATTAGCTTGCTGTGAAGAAAGTACTTTGATATCTCAAAGGAACATCTCATTATGATGTTTTTCATTTACCCCCTGCTCTTTATGCCTTTGTTGATGCAAATTGGGCTGGTGATACTAACATATGTCACTCTACTCCCACTTATGTTGTCTTTCTTATATTCAATTCCATTAGCTAGAGTTCTAAGAAACAATCTATTATAGCTTGCTCTTCTACCAAAGTTGAATAACATATTGTTGCAACTACTATTACTAAAGTAAATAGTTAGTTAACTTAATGAATGAACTTTTTTATCTCATTTCAAATAACTCCCACAATTTACTTCGTCAATGTTAAAGCAACTTACTTATACTCTAATCTTGTTTTTTGTTCATATATGAAGCACATTGTCATTGACTTTTACTTTGTATGTGATGAAGTGTCACGTAAACAATTTCATAGATCTCATGTTCATAATACAATCAACTGCTCATGTTCACAATACAAATCAACTAGTTAACTGTCTCACCAAGTCTCTCTCTTGAAACAATTGTGCATTCATCGTTTTAAACTTAGTGTCATTGTCCCTTACACTTGTGGGGGCATGATAAAAACTGATTATGAAGTTACTAGTTAACTATATATTCTTTGATACTCCATTATTATATCAAGCTCTAGTTATACAATCCCTTGAATTTAGTTGATTTATTTTATGTTGTATAAACTAGGTTAGTGTTGTTGTTACATAACAAATTAATGGGTCAATTCATTTAACTCACTTGTATATATTGATACTTTTTCTAAGAATGAAATACAAGATAATTTTTACTAATTCTTTAAGGTATATTCAAACTCAAAATAAAAATAATTCGTTCATAAATTTATTTCCTCTTCTTTTTTAATCAATGTTTTTACCAAATTTATGACACCCTCCTTTTCTCTTCATACCAATTCATACATGATCTTGTTTGGAATATTGAGGCTTGTTAATTAGTTAAGAATTGTAGATTTTTTAAATTTAATCACTAACAAAAATTTTAAATTATGCATAGTAGATTATGTTACAGTTAATCATAATAATTTTGAACAACATAAATATAGTGACAAATAATACAAGTATAAAGTCAATAAATTGTTGTAATGGACCTAACAATAATCTTAATACTATGAACCTAACTACAATTATAGTATGCAATTTAACATAGTCTAAATTAAAAAAATGACGTGAGAATTTATACTCTGATCAAAAGGGGATGACTATACAATCAAAATTAAGGAGAGCTATAAGTAACAAAATTTATAGTTTAAAAAAATCGAACAAACCAAACCAAACTTGGTAATTGAAGGTCTTTGTTTCTTGTTAAGTTGAAGAAAGTAGATTATGTGTATGTTGACATGTACCTTAGACTGAAGACAAAATGAAAGTATGATTTTTGTATCGGAGAGAAGTTACGAAGCTCATCAGATGGCTGCTTTCAACATTATTTAGACTCGGCACTATTTATACAGTATTTTTTAGAGACATCAAGTTTATAGGGTCTAAAATGTATATATACAGTATTTATAGGGTCTAAGACTTCTTGAATATATATATATATATATATATGGT
>JAOSBL010083866.1:20000-30000 GCA_027568915.1 Erythroxylum roraimae | reverse complement strand
GAAACCTCTGACATTACTTGCGAATAAAAATGATTGTTGTGCCCCAAAAATGGAGTCTGTTTAGAATCATTAACACAAAGAATCAAAGGATTCTGTTGATACAGTCGAATGATTAAACGTTTCACAATTAGTAAACTGGATTTATTGTCATAGCCTGCATTTTCCAACAAAATCGATACATTTAAACCATGATCATGAGCAAGTACATAAATATACTCCTGAAAGATAAGTGGATATAAGAAGTAGTGAGATCTATCTAGCCCTAAATAGCTTTGGAATTTATCCATTTGAAATTCTATTTAAATGAAAGGTAGAGGATTTTGGGAGTTATAAATGATACATAGTGCGATACAGTCAAAACAAGGTATTATAGTACAAACCGAATAGATACCTCGGATACAGATAAACTTATCAACAGATTCTCTATCCTCTCTTTTTCCATTTCATTTTAAGTATTTATGTTCGTTTTCATTATAGGATAACAAGATGATTAGAAATCCTTTACTTTTTTTCAACCCAATCGCTCTTTTGATGTTGGAATTTTTTTATCAATATACTGTTTCTTATACACATACTTCTTCATTATGGAATGGAGAATGGTAATATTTAGGATTCATTAAAAAAAAAAATAAAGAATACATTCCTGGGAGAAAGCCTTCCCGTATTGGGCACTAATCTTTTTTTAACGTCTAATTAGATCGGGTAATCGTTCAAATTAAGAACGGAAGCTCGTTGCTTTTTCTTTCCCTATAATCAAAATGAAATGAATTGAAACCATGGGGCCCTATCCATTTATTAATTCGACCCAACTTGAAATTGACTTCGATTTGCTCCCTTTGAATAATTTCAATTTTAAATGAATGAAGGTTTTGTATCGAGCCGGAAAGAATAAAATATTCTCAGAACTCTTAATTGATACGACATGCTATTTTTTCCATTCATTCCCTTTCAGGATCAGTCGTGGTCTTACAAACTTTACCGATGGTATGGACGAATCCCTCGCTTCATCTAAATGTGTAAAAGATCCTAGCCGCACTTAAAAGCCGAGTACTCTACCGTTGAGTTAGCAACCCAAATAGAAAAAGGGTATGTAGATACAATCAGAAAAAAAAAATGATTAAATCAAAGCATTAATCTACGAAATAAAAAAAGAGAAAAATTTTTTTCGCTGGACCATCCCCTATTTCTATGTGATCCACTTTTTCAATAAAAAATCCGAGTAGCAAAGCTAATCCAACGAACCCATCATTTGAATCAACAGGTAAAAAATCAAACCTATGGTACGGAAATAAATAGAGCTGCTTATCACGATGAATTATATTTGTTCGATACAATATTGTCAATATAATTGTTAATAAAAAAATAAGATGGAAAAAATACAAGAACTAAAATTGAAATAATAGTAAAAAAACTTGTGTTGGATTGGCACTGCATATGCATATATACTAAAATTTTTAGTTTAGATGGAGAAGAAATAAAGAAAAAGTATAAAAAGGATTTATGCAATCAATAGTGTATTGAATCTATCTATAATAAGTCGAATAAAGAACTTCGATTCCTTGTTTCTTACTTGGTATTAGAGTTTCCATAAAAACCACCCGATTGCAGGTAATGCCAAAAATTTCTATTTTGTAAAGATCCATCAAATAAGGAAAGATCCATCAAATAAGGTTTCCTTAGAAAAAGATTCTATAAAAGCAATGAGAAATAGATATGAATAGAGCAAGAAAAGAAGGAAAAAAAACATAGTATAGAAAAGATATCCAAAATGATATAGAAATCACTATCCTATCCTTAGTTTTTATTTCCTTAATTTAATTGAATTTCGTTTGATTAGGGCAAAGTTCCTTAAAAACCTCAGCCTTTTTTAAAATATCCTGAACAGTTCCTGTAGGCTGAGCGCCTTTTTCAAGGAAATAGAGAATAGCGGGAACGTTTAAATAAGTTTGATTCTTGATAGGATCATAAAAACCCACTTTACGAAGATCTCTTCCTTCTCTTCGGGATCGAACATCAATTGCAACGATTCGATAGACGGCTCATCGGGATAGATGTAGATGAAAAAGAACCCCCCCCCCTAGAACCGTATAAGAAGTTTTCTCTTCGTACGGCTCGAGAAAAAATGATTCGAAGTTTTGTTTATCGATAAAATTAGAATAAATAGGAAAGGAATCCGTAAAATAAATAAGTCTATATTTTAACTCATAGTCATTTTTTTTTAGCTTCCTTCCTGAAAAAAAAAATCATTTGTACTCATAACTCAAGTTCAATAATTCTCAAATATCTTAAATAAATAAAGATTTTTCTTTTTTTTGAGTGGTCTTTAACCCCCTCCTTTTTTTCGTCTCGTTTAAAATAGATTTGGATTCTTTATTTGGATCCGTGAGACAATTGAAGTGGTGTTTCCTTGTTCTGAGATCCTTTATCTTGGTTTTAAATCATTGGGTTTAGACATTACTTCGGTGCTTCTTAATCCTTTCAAAATGGTAGCAACATACCCCTTTTGGGATTTCTTTCTATCAAAGAATCATACCGATGGTTGATTCGTGCGCGATACACTGTGGATCGAAAAAGTTTTAGCCGTTCCAACCTTTTTTAATTGAAAATTTGCTCGAATCAGATCCTTTCTATTTCTATATCGAAGATATACTTACGAAGTTGTTCCAATTTATTGATTGGCATTAACCCTAGATCGTTGCCTCTGAGAAAAGAATAAATACTTTCTACTCGAGCTCCATCACGAACTATTTACATTACAACCCAAATAAAAAAAGAAGGGTTCTAGTAGAATAGAAAAACGACGTCGAGCCAAGAGCACCTTCATTCCTATATAAAATGGTGGATATAAGAATAAGAATCCACACCGGATCGTGTCCTTCAAGTCGCACGTTGCTTTCTACCACATCGTTTTAAACGAAGTTTTACCATAACATTCCTCTAATTTGGAACTAGTATGGAATTGATTCAATTATGGAATCATGAATAGTCATTGGTTCAGTCAGTACAGAGACATAGTCATTTATATTTTTTATTTTCTACATATCTTATCTACTTCTACATATCTTATCTACATAGATAATAAAGATTTTTCTGAAGAAATATTAGCAAAACCCCGGTTGTATGAATGGAACTTTTTATATAAATCTCTATCTCAAAAAAATGTCTAACAAAAATATCCAGAAATCTAAATATAGAAATAACATAACTAACAGAAATCCACACGAATAAATAAATTCTATTTAACTCTGCCTCTTCAAGTGACTCAATAAGATAGACTAACCCATTCCAACTTCCCCAAAACTTCCCAAAGATTCAATCCATAAAGAATCATTACAAATCTTTATTCTTGAAAAAGTTTCGTACTTCTACATCATTATTTGAGTCAAGTTTTATAGTAAAGACTCCATTTGATTATCATAAGAAAGATAATTTAGAAAGATAATTTCTTTTTCTTTTCGAATGGAATTGTCAATGATGTAAAGCAAATAATCTAAATAGATCGAACAATAAAAAGAAATCTCATTGTTAAATATTTAAAATTTAATATTTTAGGGATGCAAATTTTTTTTCACAAAAATAGAAAGACTTTTTGTCACTGAAATAGGATAACAATACATACCTCTAGGCTAAGCACTTCCTCTTTTATATGTATTTTCATATTTTGTTTAACCTGAGGTTAAGTAATCTTTCTACAGATCTATGTCCCATCTTATCTTTATCTGGATCACAAAAGTACTTTTGCATGTCATTTGAACTCGATTTAGTTCAGTTTGTGAAAAATTCAGATATGATTCCGAAAAGAATCATTCAAAATCAAAAAAGAAAGGGGAATAATATTCTATCCAATATTAGACCTTGAAACAGAACCTTGTTGACCAAAAAAGAAGTATTCGGATAAAAGAGATATGCTCTGGGACGGAAGGATTCGAACCTCCGAATAGCGGGACCAAAACCCGTTGCCTTACCGCTTGGCTACGCCCCATTTTCTATTTTTATTGGACACTAATACTAATAAAGAATAATATTGGTATTAAGTGTTCGTCAATTCCAGTCCAACTATCTATAGAAAATCTTTCTTATTTATAGAATTGATTATAGATTCGTTGCTAGGATTTTGACAGGTGTATATCTAGAATTCAACTAGAATTCAACTGAATTTATTGATCATTACATATAATTCAATTAAGATATTATATGAAAGTATGATTTATTCTATTCTCCTTTGAGAATTGGAGGATTTTTGATTGAGTGGAAAAAGAAGGATTTTTTTGTCTACCTTACTTTCTTCATTTTTCCTTATATCAATAACTCAATCAAAATGCAATTATCTCGACGAAAAAAAAATGTCTGTTATGCTTAATATCTTTAGTTTGATCTGTCTTAATTCTGCCCTTTATCCGAGTAGTCTTTTCTTCGCCAAATTGCCCGAAGCCTATGCTTTTTTGAATCCAATCGTAGATGTTATGCCAGTCATACCCCTGTTCTTTTTTCTTTTAGCCTTTGTTTGGCAAGCTGCTGTAAGTTTTCGATAAGATCTTTAATAGTATCCTAGAAAATTCATGATTGATTCGATAAAAATGATAACAATTGATAAGATCAAATAAGTCTGACAGTATGAACCTTCAATTCAAACATTGAAATTCTCGGATAGCCGCGAGAAATCCGGCTCGCCCCATTTCCCGATTTGAATCCTTATTAGCATTAGCTTAGGGTCGCTTACAATATCTAATTGTGGGTATGAAAGTGATTTATGGTAATCAAAGACTCTTATTAAAAATTTCAACTTCATTTGAATTTCTGAACATTCTTTTCTATTTCTATAATTTATTTCTTGGTGTCAAAATAGGATATGTGATATAAAAATGGAGGATCTATTATCTTTTATTTTCTCGTTTTTCTTTTTCAAAAAATGATCTTGGAGGTTGTGTAATGCTTACTCTCAAACTTTTCGTTTACACAGTAGTCATATTCTTTGTTTCTCTCTTCATCTTTGGATTCCTATCCAATGATCCAGGACGTAATCCTGGACGTGAAGAATAAAATTTTCGTTTTTCTTGCTTGATTTTCAAATTTTATTAATATTTTATTTTAGCTATTCCACACATTTAACTAGAAAAAAAACAGGAATTTGCTAAAATTGAAAGAAAAAAAAATAGAAAGTCATCAACGGAAACGGAAAGAGAGGGATTCGAACCCTCGGTACGAATAACTCGTACAACGGATTAGCAATCCGCCGCTTTCGTCCACTCAGCCATCTCTCCCAATTGAAAAAGATAATTACTATGTTACATTACACATCAAGTAAGGATTAAAGAAAGTATTTCTTTCACATTCTTTATCGTTATTATATAATTAGCAATTCCATTTAGATGCTCGAAAGATCCAAATAGAAAGATAAATAAAGAAGACCTTCTTGCTTTTATTTTGTTCGAAGTGCCCTTTTGGCCTGGCCCGGTCAATACCCAGCCGGGCCTTTTTTGTTCCAAAAAATTTATGATTTATAGGCAACATACTCTAAATAGCCATTTTGGTATCTGTGTAACAATTTCCGTTCTGGGGTTTACATATACTTATCGTTTTTGTTATAATGGAAATTGAGAAGGATTTTTGATTCAAAAGAATCAATTAAGTATGTATCAATTTGTATTTTCTTATGTCATTAGGTAAACCTAATTTTATATTCAAATCCAAGAATCATTCACGAATTCTCAGTCAACGAATAGTTAATGGTTCCCATTTGTCATAAAATTTGGTTTTTTTTGAGTGAAAATCTCAATTTTATTTTTCAATAGAAAAGTGAGGGGAAGCTTTTTGGCATTGTGTGTTTTGAGATACTATATAATCAATCGAAGAGGTAGATAAAATACAATTAAAAGGGGAAAAAAGGTTTTTCTAAATTTAGAAAAAGGGTTAAATAAAGGGATGCAAGTACAATAAACTAAATTTTAGTAATCTAATCCAAAAAGGGAAATTTTTATCCTATTGTATATCGTTTTGGCGGCATGGCCGAGTGGTAAGGCGGGGGACTGCAAATCCTTTTTCCCCAGTTCAAATCCGGGTGCCGCCTCATCAACAAATGAATCGAAATCTCTTATTCTGTTCTGCTGATATAACTAAACCAAATTTTACCCAGCAGAACAGAAAACCGAATAAGGGGACTGTTAATACTTGGTTGATTCTAAACATCCGTTTTGGGGATTTTGTAAAAGATTGGAAATCTTTGAATACAAAATAAAAAGAAAGATTCTAATGGTTGAAGCAAGACTTCCCGATTCTTTTCTATTACTAATGTAATGTCTACTGATTGGGTCTTTATTGGATAGCCGGCAGATAATTTAACTACTGTTTGGGAGAAGTTCTTTCTATACTGTAATCTACATATCTAGACTCGCGAGAATCTCTGAGTGTTCAGGCATTCAATCACTATTAGATTGAGATGGATAATTTACTTTTTCTAGAAAAAAAGTAAACATTTTTGAAACCCCTCGTCAAGAGTATAATATACTATCTCCCAACTACTTCAGAGAGACAATCGGGAAAGGGTACGTATTAGAGCAAATAGGAAAAAGTTTGTAATAGATAGCAATTGATCTATTTTTACTTTGAAGGACCAATGGACCCTCTTTTTTTATTACCAGATGTTCCATTAGTAACATTCCTTTGTAGTGTGATTGTTTATTTTACTTGTGTTTAGTCTTTCCCGATTAGAAATCATATAGGAATTTTTGAAATGGTAGGAATTTTTGAAATGGATTTATTTGATTGGTTCATCAATAGTGTTCGGCCAGAATCCCTTTTTGACTCTGGACCATTCATTCTACTATTATTAGTGAGCAATAATGGAATAATTCTATCATATAGATAAGGGACATAATTCACATGGATATAGTAAGTCTCGCTTGGGCTGCTTTAATGGTAGTCTTTACATTTTCCCTTTCACTCGTAGTATGGGGAAGAAGTGGACTTTAGAAGCACTCCTAATTTAGTTGAGGAATGAAACGGTATCAATTGTTTTATAGATCGTTCTGCAACGCATTTTTATTTGAATTGAAATCATTTTCCAATCAAAATATCTTCATTTCCAAAATACATTGGATTCTAGTGGAGAAATGTATTCTATAACAGTAATCAGATTCATCGGAATAAATAGATGTATCAAAGAAATAGAATTGGGTCCTACGTCAATTCCATATATGGATTAATAACTACATATATTGAAGATAGAAGCTAATATAGTATACCAACTTTATTAGAAACAATTTTATACGCTACTATAACACTAATAGAGAGTATGGTAAGTAAGAAATTCATTTCTTACTTACCATACTCTCGGATCTCATAGAATACCGCCGATTATAGCCCGTTGATTTCATTTAAGACGCAAAAATAGAATACTTTTCATTTGATTTCTTCAACTATTGATAAGAATTCAGAAGTCAAGTTTCATTTAAAGTAATTAATCATTTTGACTGACTGTTTTTACGTAAATTATAAGTAGAAAAGCAGTAGGAACTAAAATGAACAGTGCAGTAGCAATAAATGCAAGAATATTTACTTCCATAATCTCATAGTTTTTTTTTTTTTTTCACAATAACTCGGGATTTAATCCCATAGAGATGATAAATCTTTCACCTGTCAATTCAATGAATGCATTACCTATCGATGATCTTGAATCGGATCAATATCATGAATAACAATATCTGAGCTATTAAATTAATTCGTTGTCGAGAATTGAATAGTATAACATACGAACATCTTTTATCCATACCGAATCCAATCTTGGATTCCCGGACCAATCAAAAATTCCTTTACTTTATTTATCCTTCTTTTCTGTTATTTCTTTTCTATAATCTACCTTAGGTCTTCCTTATAGAACCATCAAACAAAATCTAATCAATCGTCCGAACTACAAAACCCCAACAAACAATACAAGCGAAGTGGAAAAAGAGAGGAGTTAGGTTCTAAATTTTAATGATCTAAATTTCTTTGGAAGACAAAGAAGTATGAGAAAGATGAGTCGTGGGAGAAAAGATGGAATATTATATCAACTTCACTATTTTAGTTATTTTCATTTTAGTTTAGGGTTTATTCTTTCTTCGACAGAATCCTGAAAAAAAAATAAGGAAACCCCTTCGAAATTCAATTATGCTCTCTGTTCCTTCTTTCACAGAAAATGGAGAGGCGAATTGATGTACTTATTGGATCCGTCGGGACTGACGGGGCTCGAACCCGCAACGTCCGCCTTGACAGGGCGGTGCTCTTGCCTATTGAACTACAATCCCAGGGAAATAAGAAGAGATCTATCAGACATTTTGGATTCTTTTTATTCTCTCGTATCAGGTATTTCTTAAGAACAAGAGAGTTCTACCATCTGATAGTAGATTGACAAATTGTTGGGCCGAGCTGGATTTGAACCAGCGTAGACATATTGTCAACGAATTTACAGTCCGTCCCCATTAACCACTCGGGCATCGACCCAACGCCTAATTCATTTTAGACGTTCCATAATCAACTTCCTTTCGTCTCCCAGGCAGATTTGACAAATACATATCACTTTATCTAAAATACAAAGTCCCACTGAGTAGACTATTAGAAGGACTTGACAAATATGGATCACTTGATAGAAAATCCCACTCCTGTAGTCTTGAGTCTTGGTACACCCCTAGAGGGACTTGAACCCTCGTTTTCTCCGTGAAAGAGAGAGGTCGTAACCACTGGACCATAGGGGCCTATGGCCGCCTTGATTCATAAATAAACTAGAAATAATAGGTCCCGGCCACCTTTAGGAACTACAAAGCACTAGAAAGAAAATAGGGAAATAAAATAAGTAATAATACAAATACAATAAAAAATACCATAGGTAATTAATGCCTAAGGCTACCTTAACTTAATATAACTCAGGCCGAGAGCCGCCTTTAGGAGATGAATCAAACCGAAAAACTCGTTAACTATTCTGGAGGTTAATGGTAATCAAACTTTACCATTAAATTACAACCTTGAAACTTGATTTCATTGGTCTTTCTCATTCACAAAGGGTTCTGCGTTGGATCCAAGATCCTTTACTCTCCAGTGGATTCAAGGTGCTTTACCAAAATATGATTTGACCACTTAAATTATATTGCGTCCTAAGTCATACTGTCAATTGACGACAGGACAGGAGGGCAATAAAAGAGGAGAGAAGACGGAAATATAGATTAGGTATATCCGCGCGTTACGTTTTAACTTAATAAATACAACATTCATATATCCGGTATTCAATATTCAAGTAAATTAGAATTTCAATACCATTATACATTATAATATAAGAAACTGAATAAGAAACTGAATCTGTTTTGATATTCTAAAAAAATCCCAAAGCAGAGTAAGCCTAAACGGTAGAATTCTGTTTCTAGGACTGTTTTATCAATTCCGTTCCGGTTGCATCTCTTAAAATCAGTTCAGTATCAATTTTTATTTCACCTATCTCCTAGATTCCAGTCAAAGATTTATAGAATCGAAATTCCATCATTGCTAGATCTATAGGATTTTCTTTCATGGATAATGAGCCAGCCAAAATGGTCTTTTTTTTTTTTTTTTTTATTCGATATGGATGAATATAATAACTGACAATTTCAAAATAATCCGGGATAGACGCAATGTCCACAATACCTGGATTTAATCAGATACAATTAGAAGGATTTTGTAGGTTCATTGATCAGGGTTTGGCAGAAGAGCTTTCTAAGTTTCCAAAAATTGAAGATACAAATCAAGAAATTGACTTTGAATTATTTTTGGAAAGATATCAATTGGTAGAGCCCCTGATAAAGGAAAGAGATGCTGTGTATGAATCACTCACATATTCTTCTGAATTATATGTATCCGCGAGACTCATTTGGAAAAACGATAGGCGTAGATATATCCAAGAACAAACAATTTTGATAGGAAAGATCCCTCTAATGACTTCTCTAGGAGCTTTTATAGTAAATGGAATCTATAGAATTGTGATCAATCAAATATTGCA
>JAOSBL010083866.1:7500-15000 GCA_027568915.1 Erythroxylum roraimae | reverse complement strand
AGGGCGTGCTATTTGTTTACATCCATTAGTTTGTAAGGGCTTCAATGCAGACTTTGACGGGGATCAAATGGCTGTTCATGTGCCTTTATCTTTAGAGGCTCAAGCAGAGGCACGTTTACTTATGTTTTCTCATATGAATCTTTTGTCTCCAACTATTGGAGATCCCATTTCTGCACCAACTCAAGATATGCTTAGTGGACTTTATGTCTTAACGAGTGGAAATCGTCGGGGTATTTGTGTAAATAGGTATAATCCATGTAATCGTAGAAACTATCAAAATGAAGATAATAACTATAAGTATACAAAAAAAAAAGAACCCTTTTTTTGTAATGCCTATGATGCAATTGGAGCTTATCGGCAAAAACGAATCAATTTAGGTAGTCCTTTGTGGCTGCGGTGGCGACTAGATCAACGTGTTATTGCTGCAAGAGAAGCTCCTATCGAAATTCACTATGAATCTTTGGGGACCTATTATGAGATTTATGGACACTATCTAATAGTAAGAAGTATAAAAAAAGAAATTCTTTATATATATATTCGAACCACTCTTGGTCATATTTCTCTTTATCGAGAAATAGAAGAAGCCATACAGGGGTTTTGGCAGGGCTGTTGTAATTCTATGCTACCAGCGGGAATTCGAGTCTCGCCGGGTTAACTAGGACTAGAATTGCGGAATTTCTATGTGAATCAAGATCTATAAAAGGAAGTTTTCCAATCACTGACTCAAACCCATTGTCAAATTCTACTCAGCGCAACGCAATATGGAGGTACTGATGGCAGAACGGCCCACTCAGGTCTTTCACAATAAAGTGATAGACGGAACTGCCATGAAACGACTTATTAGTCGATTTATTGATCACTATGGAATAGGATATACATCACATATCCTGGATCAAGTAAAGACTCTGGGTTTCCGACAAGCTACCGCCGCATCCATTTCATTAGGAATTGATGATCTTTTAACAATACCTTCTAAAAGATGGCTAGTTCAAGACGCTGAACAACAAAGTTTTATTTTGGAAAAACACCATCATTATGGGAATGTACACGCGGTAGAAAAATTACGTCAATCGATCGAGATATGGTATGCCACAAGTGAATATTTGCGACAAGAAATGAATCCTAATTTTCGGATGACCGATCCTTTTAATCCAGTCCATATAATGTCTTTTTCGGGAGCCAGAGGAAATGCATCTCAGGTACATCAATTAGTAGGTATGAGAGGATTAATGTCGGATCCCCAAGGACAAATGATTGATTTACCCATTCAAAGCAATTTACGCGAAGGACTCTCTTTAACAGAATATATTATTTCTTGCTACGGAGCCCGTAAAGGAGTTGTGGATACCGCTATCCGAACATCAGATGCAGGATATCTCACGCGCAGACTTGTTGAAGTAGTGCAACACATTGTTGTACGTCGAACAGATTGTGGCACCGTTCGAGGTATTTCTGTAAGTCCTCGAAATGGAATGATGGCGGACAGGATTTTTATTCAAACATTAATTGGCCGTGTATTAGCAGATGATATATATATAGGTTCGCGATGCATTGCTACTAGAAATCAAGATATTGGGGTTGGACTTGTCAATAGATTCATAACTTTTAGAGCACAACCAATCTCTATTCGAACCCCCTTTACTTGTAGGAGTACATCTTGGATTTGTCAATTATGTTATGGCCGGAGTCCAGCTCATGACGACCTGGTCGAATTGGGAGAAGCTGTAGGTATTATTGCAGGTCAATCTATTGGAGAACCGGGCACTCAATTAACATTAAGAACTTTTCATACTGGCGGAGTATTCACAGGGGGTACTGCAGAACATGTGCGAGCCCCTTCTAATGGAAAAATAAAATTCAATGAGGATTTGGTTCATCCGACACGTACACGTCATGGACATCCTGCTTTTCTATGTTCTAGCGACTTGTATGTAACTATTGAGAGTGAAGATATTATACACAATGTGTGTATTCCCCCCAAAAGTTTTCTTTTAGTTCAAAACGATCAATATGTAGAATCAGAACAAGTCATTGCTGAGATTCGCGCGAGAACATCCACTTTGAATTTGAAAGAGAAGGTTCGAAAACATATTTATTCTGACTCAGAGGGCGAAATGCACTGGAATACCGATGTGTACCATGCACCTGAATTTACATATGGTAATATTCATCTCTTACCAAAAACAAGTCATTTATGGATATTATTAGGGGAGCCCTGGAGATCTAGTCTAGGCCCCTGTTCGATCCACAAGGATCAAGATCAAATGAACGCTTATTCTCTTTCTGTTAAGCGAAGAGATATTTCTAACCCCTCAGTAACTAATAATCAAGCGAGACACAAAAATTTTAGTTCGTATTTTTCTGGTAAAAATCAAAAAGGAGATAGGATTCCTGATTATTCAGAACTTAATCGAATCACATGTATAGGTCGTTGTAATCTCAGATATCCGGGCATTCTCGACGGGAATTCTGATTTATTGGCAAAGAGGCGAAGAAATAGAGTCATCATCCCACTCGACTCGATTCAAGAAGGCGAGAACCAACAAATACCTTCTTCAGGTATCTCAATTGAAATCCCCAGAAATGGTATTCTCCGTAGAAATAGTATTCTTGCTTATTTCGATGATCCTCGATATATAAGAAAGAGCTCGGGACTTACTAAATATGAGACTAGAGAACTGAATTCAATCGTTAACGAAGAGGATTTGATTGAGTACCGAGGAGTCAAGGTATTTTGGCCAAAATACCAAAAGGAAGTAAATCCATTTTTTTTTATTCCCGTGGAAGTCCACATTTTGGCCGAATCTTCTTCCATAATGGTACGGCACAATAGTATTATTGGGGTAGATACACAAATCACTTTAAATAGAAGAAGTCGGGTAGGTGGATTGGTTCGAGTGAAGAAAAAAGCAGAAAAAATTAAACTGATAATCTTTTCTGGAGATATCCATTTTCCTGGAAAGACAAATAAGGCATTCCGATTGATACCACCAGGAGGGGGAAAACAAAATTCCAAAGAATACAAAAAATTGAAAAATTGGCTCTATATCCAACGAATGAAACTTTCCAGGTATGAAAAAAAGTATTTTGTTTTGGTTCAACCTGTAGTCCCATATAAAAAAACGGATGGTATAAATTTAGGAAGACTTTTCCCGGCGGATCTCTTGCAGGAAAGTGATAATCTACAACTTCAAGTTGTCAATTATATACTTTATTACGACCCAATTCTTGAAATTTGGGACACAAGTATTCAATTAGTTCGGACTTGTTTAGTGTTGAATTGGGACCAAGACAAAAAGATCGAAAAGGCCTGTGCTTCCTTTGTTGAAATAAGGACAAATGGTTTGATTAGAGATTTTCTAAGAATCGACTTAGCAAAGTCACCTATTTCATATACCGAAAAAAGGAACGATTTGCCGGGTTCAGGATTGATCTCTGAGAATGGATCAGATCGCGCTAATGTCAATCCGTTTTCTTCCATTTCTTCCTATTCCAAGGCAAGGATTCAAGAATCCCTTAATCCAAATCAAGGAACTATTCAGACATTGTTGAATCGAAATAAGGAATCTCAATCTTTGATCATTTTGTCATCATCCAATTGTTATCGAATAGGCCCATTCAATGATGTAAAATCTCCCAATGTGATAAAAGAATCAATCAAAAAGGACCCCCTAATTCCAATTAGGAATTCGTTGGGCCCCTTAGGAACAGGCTTTCCAATTTATAATTTCGATTTATTTTCCCATTTAATAACCCATAATCAGATCTTGGTAACTAACTATTTGCAACTTGACAATTTAAAACAGATTTTTCAAATACTTAAATATTATTTACTGGATGAAAATGGTAAAATTTATAATCCCTATTCATGCAGTAACATCATTTTGAATCCATTCAATTTGAATTGGTATTTTCTCCATTACAATTATTGTGAAGAAACATCTACAATCGTTAGTCTTGGGCAGTTTCTTTGTGAAAATGTATGTATAGCTAAAAAAGGACCGCATTTAAAATCAGGTCAAGTTATAATTCTTCAAGTTGACTCTGTGGTAATACGATCAGCTAAACCTTATTTGGCTACTCCAGGAGCAACTGTTCATGGACATTATGGGGAAATCCTTTACGAAGGAGATACACTAGTTACGTTTATATATGAAAAATCAAGATCTGGTGATATAACGCAAGGTCTTCCAAAAGTGGAACAGGTGTTAGAAGTGCGTTCGATTGATTCAATATCGATGAATCTCGAAAAGAGGATTGAGGGTTGGAACAAATTTATAACAAGAATTCTTGGAATTCCTTGGGCATTCTTTATTGGTGCTGAGCTAACTATAGTGCAAAGTCGTATCTCTTTGGTTAATAAGGTCCAAAAGGTTTATCGATCCCAGGGGGTGCAGATACATAATAGGCATATAGAAATTATTGTACGTCAAATAACATCAAAAGTGTTGGTTTCAGAAGATGAAATGTCTAATGTTTTTTTGCCCGGAGAACTAATTGGATTGTTGCGAGCGGAACGAATGGGGCGCGCTTTGGAAGAAGCGATCTGTTACCAAGCCGTCTTATTGGGAATAACAAGAGCATCTATGAATACTCAAAGTTTCATATCCGAAGCGAGTTTTCAAGAAACCGCTCGAGTTTTAGCAAAAGCAGCTCTCCTGGGGCGTATCGATTGGTTGAAAGGCCTGAAAGAAAACGTTGTTCTGGGGGGGATGATACCTGTTGGTAGCGGCTTCAAAACACCTTCAAGCGAACCTAACACCATTCCTAACAACATTGCCTTTGAACTCAAAAAAAAGAATCTATTAGAGGGGGAAACGAAAGATATTTTGTTCTACCATAGAAAATTATTTTATTCTTGCCTTTCAAAGAATTTCCATGATACACAAGAACAATCATTTTTTTAGTATTTTTGGGATTTAATGATACCTAAGAACAGATTCACCCCTTATCTTTTACTTTCTTTTATCTTTTAAAAGGATCTGTTGGTTTTTAGGTGCAGTCATAATAGTAATCAAAAAAAGAACAAATAGAAAAGAATAATAGCTTGGGCTGTGTATCTAGCCAATCTACGGTAGAAGAGAAGGTTCCATCGGAACAATTATTTATTTCAGTGTACCTCTTCGCTTTTTTTCAAAAGGGGGAGGCAGTGTGGGGAAAAATGACAAGAAGATATTGGAACATTAATTTAGAAGAGATGATGGAAGCAGGAGTTCATTTTGGCCATGGTACTAGGAAATGGAATCCTAAAATGGCACCTTATATCTCTGCAAAACGTAAAGGTATTCATATTACAAATCTTACTAGAACTGCTCGTTTTTTATCAGAAGCTTGTGATTTGGTTTTTGATGCAGCAAGTAGGGGAAAACAATTCTTAATTGTTGGCACTAAAAATAAAGAAGCTGATTCAGTAGCATGGGCTGCAATAAGGGCTCGATGTCATTATGTTAATAAAAAATGGCTCGGTGGTATGTTAACAAATTGGTCCACTACAGAAACGAGACTTCATAAGTTTAGAGACTTGAGAACTGAACAAAAAACAGGGGGACTCAACCGTCTTCCGAAAAGAGATGCGGCTATGTTGAAAAGACAATTATCTCATTTGCAAACATATCTGGGTGGAATTAAATATATGACAGGGTTACCCGATATTGTAATCATCGTTGATCAACACGAAGAATATACGGCCCTTCAAGAATGTATAACATTGGGAATTCCAACAATTTGTTTAATCGATACAAATTGTGACCCTGATCTCGCAGATATTTCGATTCCAGCGAATGATGACGCTATATCTTCAATCCGATTAATTCTTAACAAATTAGTATTTGCAATTTGTGAGGGCCGTTCTGGCTATATAAGAAACCCGTGATTAATAATAAGATAAATAACTTATTTCGATTAATAATAAGATAAATAACTTATTTCATTTCGGAACCTTCATAGATTTATCGAATCGGTTACTATTTCTGAATCTCAAAAAAGAAAGAAAA
This sequence comes from Erythroxylum roraimae, assembly GCA_027568915.1. NCBI lineage: Eukaryota > Viridiplantae > Streptophyta > Magnoliopsida > Malpighiales > Erythroxylaceae > Erythroxylum > Erythroxylum roraimae. The sequence goes on along the minus strand of JAOSBL010083866.1, from coordinate 9,007 downwards.
AGAACAAGGAATAGAATTTGATTAGTTGGTATTCAAAATATACGATTCAAGTAGTCAAGTCGAGAAAGAGATGGTTGAATCAAAAAAATTTTGTTTAAAGTTCTATTTTTGTCAGAGGGCAATATGAATGTTCTATCATGTTCCATCAACACACTAAATGGGTTATACGATCTATCCGGTGTGGAAGTAGGCCAACATTTTTATTGGAAAATCGGGGGTTTCCAAGTCCACGGCCAAGTACTTATTACTTCTTGGGTTGTAATTGCTATCTTATTAGGTTCAGCCACTCTAGCCGTTCGGAACCCACAAACCATTCCGACCGGCGGTCAGAATTTCTTCGAATATGTCCTTGAATTTATTCGAGATGTGAGTAAAACTCAAATTGGAGAAGAATATGGTCCTTGGGTTCCTTTTATTGGAACTATGTTTCTATTTATTTTTGTTTCTAATTGGTCAGGTGCCCTTTTACCTTGGAAAATCATACAATTACCTCATGGGGAATTAGCCGCACCCACGAATGATATAAATACTACTGTTGCTTTGGCTTTACTCACGTCAGTGGCATATTTCTATGCGGGTCTTAGCAAAAAAGGATTAGGTTATTTCGGGAAATATATTCAACCAACTCCAATTCTTTTACCTATTAACATCTTAGAAGATTTCACAAAGCCCCTATCACTTAGTTTTCGACTTTTCGGAAATATATTAGCCGATGAATTAGTAGTTGTTGTTCTTGTTTCTTTAGTACCTTCAGTGGTTCCTATCCCCGTCATGTTCCTTGGATTATTTACAAGTGGTATTCAAGCTCTTATTTTTGCAACTTTAGCCGCGGCTTATATAGGTGAATCCATGGAGGGCCACCATTGACTAGTTTTCTAAAAAGTCTTTTTTTTTTAGTTTAACCTAAGGCAATGTGCGCGCAGCTAAAAAAAAATGAACATTAACTTAGGGAATGAAAATATACAACTACACTATATACGAACTGGAGTAATAGAAAAAAAGATTACAATTCCAATAAAGATTACAATATTGATATTAGAGTAGAGAATTGAAAAAAAAAAATAGAAAGAGATCTCAAAGATCTTTTTCCTAAAATTCCCGTTTGGTCCATTTATCATACCTTCCCCTCAATGAATATTCGGTTTAGATTGGTCATCGAATCCGAATATTCACTATTCGGAGTCGTAATTTGACGAAGAAGTCTTGTGGTATTACGTAAATGTTATTAAAAAAAAAGGATTTTCTATAGAATGATTCCCCTTTTCAGTTGATTTTATTCACCGATTGACCAAACGAAAATATTAATAAATAATAAATTGTATGAACTTAGATCATTTCTATGCAACGATTCGGCCCAATCAATTTATCCATTGATTATTTTATCAATTTAGGTTGCAGGATAATGATAAAAAGGATAGGGGGAAGGGAAAGGATTATTTATAAAAAGCGGGGTTCATAAATGGTTCGTAGAGGGGAGGTCGAACTAGGTATATGGAATGGAATTAAC
>JAOSBL010083866.1:0-2500 GCA_027568915.1 Erythroxylum roraimae | reverse complement strand
AAAATACCGAAATTTTTGATTTTCCTTGAATGTGTCATTGAAAGGTAAAGGATTTAATCCTTTAAATGAAATAAAGTTTTTTTATCGGAATATGAATCAAACCGATAGACCCCTTAACTATTATGGGGGTTAATAGAACGAATCACACTTTTACCACTAAACTATACCCGCTACAATGCAATTATTATATAGAAATGGACCTTTTGTCGAGGCGTTTCTGTATATATGTAGCTGGACTTCTTATATAAGAAGATCTGTTTTACTTACATAGTACAGTGACTCGTTCAGGAATTCAATGAATCAAGCTTTTTTTTAGTCAGTGGTAGAGTAATCCCATGGTAACGCGCAAGCCCTCGGTTCAAACCCGACAAGGGGCTTTGTTTGTTGTTGTTGTTTTTTTTTTTTTTTTTCAGTCGTAGTATTCATATGAAGAATAGCGATATTCTTAATAGAAATAAAAAAGTAACCAACTGTATAATATTATCATCTAATGAGTTATAGTATATTAGTGATCACGAATCATGATAAGTCATCTGTTGAATCACCAAATATTCCTATTTTGAATTAGGCCAATGAAATCCATTGTAAAAATTAGAAATCAATAAAGGAAAAATAAGTGGACCTGACCCATTGAATTATGACTATATCCGCTATTCTGATATTCAAATTCAATAGAGATGAAATTGGAACAAGTTGACCCTTTTTTATTTATTTTCATTTCTTTGGACTCCGCAAGAATTTGTCGATATTTCCAATTCAATCGTCTTGTTCTATAGCTATAGGAATAAATTGTCATTTCGTTCCTTCACAGAGAACCATTTATTCTAAGTCACAAGATAAGAATTCACTATCTTTCTTTGATTATTTGATTACAGGATCAAGATTCATTTATATCTATATAATAATAATATAATATTTCTATTTAGATTAGAGTTATAGCTATCAGATCGCGACTTGATGTACCAAAAAATTCCATTTCGTTGCATCCAATATTTTTGTTCCGACAATCGTATGAAGAATGGATGCGGGATAAATACTCTCATTTCCAGTCTCCTATTTATTTTATTGACTATTGTTATTGTATTGAGTATTGAAGTGAAGTAAAAAATTGGAAACTATCTCTTTTCTAACAAAGAAAAAGAAATATAAAAAGCTTAGTAATTTAGTATACATAAAAATTAGAATAGAAAGAGAGTTCTTTTTCTTAATCTCATGAACAAGATCTAAGAATCCATTTAGTTGATGGAAGAAGATGAGGACAAGTCTGAAGATCAACCGGTAGTGGGCAAGGGGATTGCTTTTTCCTTGAACAGTTATTTAAAAAAACGAATCTATCTGATTCATGAGTCATAAGAAGACAATTCATGATTCAGATGCTTAATAATAATAAGAAGCTTAATAATACTAAGAAGGAATAATCAAATTGAATTCATGAATTTACCTGGATGGTCAATTTATGGGCCAATAAAGGATTTTTATCTTCGAAACCCATTGTAAGGGGTAGTGCACGAGAAAAAATCATGCAGAAATGATCGACTCTTTGGACGTCCCAAAAATACTATGAGGTGTTCGGAAATGGTCGAAGTAGTTGAATAGGAGGATTACGATGACTATAGCCCTTGGTAAATTTACCAAAGACGAAAATGATTTGTTTGATATTATGGATGACTGGTTACGTAGGGACCGTTTCGTTTTTGTAGGCTGGTCTGGCCTATTGCTCTTTCCTTGTGCCTATTTTGCCGTAGGGGGTTGGTTCACGGGTACAACCTTTGTAACTTCATGGTATACCCATGGATTGGCCAGTTCCTATTTGGAAGGCTGCAATTTCTTAACTGCCGCAGTTTCTACTCCTGCTAATAGTTTAGCACATTCTTTGTTATTACTATGGGGTCCTGAAGCACAAGGAGATTTTACTCGTTGGTGTCAATTAGGCGGTCTGTGGACTTTTGTTGCTCTCCACGGCGCTTTCGGACTAATAGGTTTCATGTTACGTCAATTCGAACTTGCTCGATCTGTTCAATTGCGACCTTATAATGCAATCGCATTCTCTGGTCCAATTGCCGTTTTTGTTTCTGTATTCCTGATTTATCCACTAGGTCAGTCTGGTTGGTTCTTTGCGCCTAGTTTTGGTGTAGCAGCTATATTTCGATTTATCCTCTTTTTTCAAGGATTTCATAACTGGACATTGAACCCATTTCATATGATGGGAGTTGCCGGTGTATTGGGCGCTGCTTTGCTATGCGCTATTCATGGTGCTACCGTAGAAAATACTTTATTTGAAGACGGTGATGGCGCAAATACATTCCGTGCTTTTAACCCGACTCAAGCTGAAGAAACTTATTCAATGGTCACTGCTAATCGCTTTTGGTCCCAAATCTTTGGGGTTGCTTTTTCCAATAAACGTTGGTTACATTTCTTTATGTTATTTGTACCAGTAACTGGTTTATGGATGAGCGCTCTTGGAGTAGTCGGTCTGGCTCTGAACCTACGTGCCTATGAC
>JAOSBL010082156.1:0-19630 GCA_027568915.1 Erythroxylum roraimae | reverse complement strand
GAGAAAGATTTATTCGAGAGAAAATCGTAACAGTTACATCATTTCACAAACTACACGAAAGTTGTCCCTTTTTCATGCGGACTTGCTCACTATCCTGATATCTATTCTGATTTCTCTCATTTTAATCTGGTTTGGCATTCCCGTCATTGCCTTTTGTGCCGACGGGGATGAATCAGGTCCATCTCTAACGGGAAGCACTGAGCAACCGCCTTCAGGCGCATCGACCTCAAAGGGTACGTGGTGGAAAAAGTTGATTACTTGTTTCACCCCCCAAACAGAAGAGGGGGGACATTCTCTTTCACCTCCGGAACCAATTCCAAACTGGGTGGAAGAGATGGATAATCCCAGCGAAGATCCTTCCGATTCCATTAATGACTTGCGCTTAAAATGCGCAATTATTATTGAATCGTTCGCTAAAACCCAAACGAGGGACCCCCTTACATGGCAGGATATCGCGCAACGCCTCGCTTTGGAAGATAAGGAAGCTGGCGTAGGCGCCACAAGGGGGGACTTCCAACGTCTGCTTGGAGAATTACAGAATCCAGCAAGCGAAGTTTATCTCAGGGTTCTAAAAGCCCTTGAGAAGCATCCCCGCTAATGGGGCAACCATTACTCTTGCTTGGAGAAATTCGCCAGCCACGAGGGTTAAATATCTAAAAATATCTAAATGTTAATGCGTCTGCTGCCGTTGCAGCTGAAGAAACGGAGGAAGGAGGAGTACAAGACCAGACAGAAAATGGAAAAGAAGTGTCAAAGAAAGTACGTAGTCAGTCGAGGGAAGCGAAAGGTCATAATTCTTCATTTTTGCCTTTAGTGCATTACTTCATCTGGTTACAGTAAATCATTACTTCTGATGGGCAAGGGTCAACTCTCAAATGTTAATGCGTCATAGGCTGGTTCATGCTTTCCGAAGACAAGATTGACTTCTTTACTTCCTTAAGTTCAGAATGCGTCTGTAGCCGTTGCAGAAAACAAAAACGGAGGTAGGAGGAGGACAAGACAAGACAGAAAACGGATTAGAGTTAAATAAGAAGAAGAAGTTAGTACGTAGGTACGCAAGTCACTCAATTTCACTAGATATAAGCGAAAGGTATGAAGTCACCCGACCGATAGGGAGAGGGCTATGCGTGTAAGGCTTGCTGGGATAACGCTTTGATAGGTACGAAGTCACTAATATAGCTAGCTATATTAGGTACGTGTAGTCACTCATATTAATGCTATTAGGGCATACAGCTTTGTCAAAAGGGTAGCGGAAACGTTACCTCGCTTGATAGCCCGTTATACCCCCTGGCTCTCACGTATTCCCAACTCCCCCTACTTATCACAGCAGTTAGAAGAAGGGGGGGTTAAGAGGGATTTGGACGCGGTAGTATCCTACTACTCGTTGGCGCTCCGTAAGGCCCAAAGTCAACGAGATCTTCTTTATCCGGTGCGGGGCATGTACTATCTTCTGCCTTCTGCTAGGGGTTGAAGGTCTTCTCTCTCGTTTGATGATTTGAGAAGCCATCTTCTCTCCCTCCCAATGCTTCACTTCATTCTCTGCTTTTTGTACTCGTTCGATAACACGAAACGAAGAAAACTCTTAGCCCCAACGAACTGATTCATGTTCTTGACAGGCTTCTTTACTTCAAAAGATTCTATCTTGTATAAGCTCCATTTCTTTTTCCAGAAAGGATTTCCCCCCCTTGCCAACATCGGAAAAGTCTCGCTAGGCCAACTAGCTTTTCTGGCTACGAGTCCGACTGCTGCTCTAAGAAAGTCAGTTTAGGGTCTCTTTTTTTGCTGCTCCCCTTCCTGGGAGGTAATTACCGTTAGCGTACAGCACCACTCGCCAGACTCGAACTTGCACATCCTGTCGAACAAAATATAGATTTTCCGGTGATAGTTGGGGGCAGCGAATCAAGAGCAATAATTGGCATTGGAATGCAATCGCTTCTAAGCCCAATAAGGAAAGAGTCTGCCGAAAGCCAGTGCTGGTCCGGCTGGATTCCTTCTCTTCCCCCTGGCACTGCCCCTGTTGACAGCTTTTTGCCTTCTTTAAGCGCCATAAGCCCCAAGCGACCTAGCCTAGCCGGATGTTGATTCTCGCTCCGAGTTTCATTTTGGATTCGCGTAGTGAGAAAATGATTTCCGATTGGCTTGATTTGTTTGGTTTCCTTGAACTGAATCGAATCTTTCTGCCTCTTTTTCCATAAGAAAAATTGGGTTCTTACTTATGGTGAAAACTTAGATGTTGAAGCATGGGCGGCGGCTTGAGGCCCGTTCCGAATGACCTATTCGACCCGGAAACAACGCTTTTGTCTTAAGAGATGGGCCCAGGGGGGCCAAACTCAAACTTTCATCTTGGAGCTAAAGCATACGTTGAGCCAGCTTTGCCAGATCGGACCGCGTTCGTCTTAGAGCACCAGTCAAGCTCATCACTAGGTAAGGAAGGAGTCGAAACAGATGGTGATCAGAGGTGGACAGCTAGCCAAGGAGGAGAGTCAATAGCTCGACCGTCAGGGAATGGAAACCAGTGCATAGAATGAGAAAAAAAGAGAAAGTCCCAACATTTGGCCTAAAAAAGGGCCCATAATTGAACTCAGAAAGCAAACGTGCTCTCTCCATTCTGAGAGAGTCGAAAATACAAGGAAAACCAAAACAAAAAAACAAAGGAGACGTATTTATTATACTAGTAAGGATCAAATGCAACGGCGGTCATGTGATTTGTGGCCCCTGTATCGAGATACCACTTTTGATCTGCTGGAGAGTTCAGCGACATGGCTGAAACCTGATGTGCAAGAGGATTGTCCTGATACGAGAGATTCAACCGATGATAACATTTGATTGCTCAGGTGTGTGGCAAACATGTCCCCTGACAAATCACAGAAGAAGAAGGCTTCGCACCGAGAACGAGAATACCACCGGAGCCCTGACCCCGGTAATTTCTGCCCCGTCTTCGATTATCAAATTTGGTTTGCTGAACCTGACTGACTAACGCATAATCAGTAGCCAGAGGAATGGAGGAGGCGGGCATAGGCTTTTAACGGGCAGCCTCAGTTCCATCAAAAAAACCCAAATTATTCGAAGGCTCATTGGAAGAAGGTCAGAAATTGTCCTTTCCAGACAAGGTAGTTGGAGCCGTCCAACTTGATCTAACCGTTTATTCGCCTCCACACCACAGGCGAGTGAAGTAACTGCGAGCAGCAAGCAGCTTCAAAGGAATCGGCTACCCACGCCCTCTAAAGAGGAAACGAACTGCCAAGATCCTCAACCCCATAACTATGCTCCAATTCAATGCCATGGCCGGGCCGCCATCATTCCACCGAGTAAAAAACCGGCAGTCGATGAAGAAAAATGCTTCAATTTTGGACATCCCAGTGGGCCCCCTCCGCATCACTCAAACGGAGCAGACCAAGAATGAAGACGTGAGGCGAACAGAAAACTTCCCAAGCTGGGTCAGAAAAGCATCCTTACGAGTTCTCTCCCACCAAGACCTTCTCGTAGACTCCGGTCCGAGTACAACTGCCTCAACCATGTCAACCTCTTCGCCTTACCGTGTTGAACCGGGTCTGGTTGAGCCCTTCTGTCCTTCCTCCAGAAAGAGCCCAATAAAGTTATTCCCAGATTGGTTATTACACCACGTGTCTTTCCTGCCTTTATATCCATTACGTAAAGGGGCGTGAATCATCTCCTGAAATTCCAGCATCCCATTATTATCAGGGGGCCGACCCTGGAAATCGTTGGTTTGTTCGCCCGGGCGGTGAACCATCGATCAAAACAAGGCAAGTCGTTCAGTTCATGATTAGGATTACCCGACCGGACACGGATTGGAGTCATAACGACGAAACGGAGGCGAAACAAGATCATGAAGATTTAAGCATATGAATAGAATCGCACTTGGGAAAGGGAAGTGAATCCCTTGAAGTTCATCCATCCGGCATTGGATGCGTCCGTACCGAAGACGAATTTCCTGGCAAAAAACGTGTTTGACTACATAGGGTCCGCCCCAATTGGGCTTGAACTTACCTCCTGTGTATTCTCATCCCATCTACTAAGCACTTCAGGTCAACGGTACCGCATACCTTAGCCCCCCTCTGACTGACTAATGAACTCCAAGAGAAACTTCTCTTAACCCGCTCGTGCCCCATTAGTCCTATGGGGCGCGAACGCTCTGAGAGACTCTTCTTCCCTTTCCTTACGGAGAGTGAAGTGACCCAGACCCATGGCTCACGAACGTTATAAGAGGGGCTGCTGCTTGCAATTAGCATCTTTCAGTTTGTCCTTCTTTCTTCTTAAATAACTAAAATCATTATCTAAGATAAGATAACGAGTGAGAAGAAGAAAACAAAGGGATACTTTTAGTAAGATCGAAAGCAATAACGCGATTGGATATCATGCTATAAAATTGTTGAAATTTTGTGAAAACATTATCTTTCGGCAAAGCCAATTTCCCCGAAAGCTTGGAAAGCGGGAAAGCATTCCACCTTACAACAATACTCGCGCAGGAAAGAAAGCAAACTCAGTCCTCTCTTAGGGTGACGAGGGACAAAGCAGCAACCAAAAAGCATTGAACCTTAGCCGACTTCGAGCACTTCGAAAGAGACTAGGCGCTGACCGATAGGATTCGAAGGAGTAGGCGATGACTCAAAGGTTAAACAAAAGTTTTATGCATTAGGGGGAGTTAGCACAGTCTCAAGGCAATAGCTCCTTAGCCGCTAGGAAAAATGCTTCCACAACCGCATCCGCATATCCTCGATACTATATTTACTTTTACATCTCTCGTGCCACACAAACGGAAATTACTTCACTCGGTCAAAGACCAAACAAAAAAAAAGAATTACTTGAGCCGGGAGGTAGTCAACCGATTACAAGGATTATTGGCAGGAGGGTTATTCGCTGACTGAACTGATAGGATTAGATTATAAGGCGTTGGCCTATAAGGACAGAAAGGGAATGCGCAGACAATCAGCACTTTCTTCGGGTGACGAGGACACTACCTCAACGAAGACAGCCGGGTCGGGAGGAATGGGAAGACAAAAGAGTCCCTCGATCTAGGACAAGAGCTCTTCCATAGAAGAAGGTTTAGGGTAGTGATGAGGCTGAAAGAATAAGGACTTGAGGCGGGAAAGGAGGAATCTATTTTGACGGGAGAAGGTACACAGGCTCAAAAGCCATTGCCGCCGACTCACACGCAACTTCGAATCCTTACAAGACAAGAAAAGAAAGATAATTTATAGCCTCAAGTGACTGAGCAACTGAACTCAAGGGACAAGGAAATGGAACCTCTGGAATAAGCGATAGGGCAGATAGACCTACAACCTCATAACCTACTTATATTATTTCAAAAGCGTAGAAGACTTAAAAGACCCGAAGGCTTACAAAATTTCCAAGAAGAAGGCAATCGCCCTTTGACGAATAAGCCCTAAAAATCTTTCTTTTATAATCCAATTCCTCTCACTTAAAGTGAGATTAACACGAGCAGCTACTACAAGTGTAAAGTAGATCTCTAACATATAGAAGAATCGGTAAGAAAGAGCTTGTGATCCTGTACTTATGGAATTTGGAGTTCGAAATCCTTTTCTGACAACAGATACGGATTATGTAGCAAATGCCGCTGATGCGTAACACATTGAGTTGGACAGCTTTCCTTGAACAGATAGGACACAGCGCCATCAACAGACATACTCGCGAAGAAAGCACCTACCCTGGGAGAACTGCCTCGCCTCAAAGAAAAGAAAAAGGAAGAATCATTCGATAAATCACCAGAAGAAAAGACCCTTAGCCTAAAAGTAGAAAGTTTTTATTCTTTATGCGCGGCATTTGGCCTGAAAACAGCTTATTCCGGGCCCGAGACTTAAGACTAGTGCCTTACTTTAAAGCAGATATCTATCCATTCAAAAGAGAATTTCTAGAGGAAAAAATCCCTTTCTTTCTATAAAATAGTAAGTAAGGACTGAAGCTTACTACGACCGATGGGATTGGTACCGTACAGCCTTGCCCGCCCTATAAGATAAGAAGGGCCGGATTGCTTTGCTGAGGAATGGAGTTAGTGCACAGACTTACATTTCAAATCCCAACTTCCATTACTTGACTCTCGTACCACGGGTTCGATTCCCGTAAGGGATCCAACTATCTTGCTAAGGAAATGACCGGGCAGATCTCATGTATAACTGGTAGACTGGCGGCTACCTACTTTTAACTTTAGGGGCCTGTCAGTCTACAGCTTTTAGTTGCGTTGAAAGACTCATCCTGCCGAGGAGAAGGTAAGGATACTACTACTAGCGAGACCAAGGTTGAAAGAGAAAGATCACAGGCATGTGGTAAACCATACCGAGAGAAAGAAAGCACAGGATAGATACATAACATAGGGATCTCCTGAGGAAGTCAATCAGACAAAGTAGATTATCTCATGGAGTGAGCAAAGACAGATTCGTCATGGTTCGGTTCTTTCAATCAGAAGGGCTGCTTTTCCTGCTTTAGTCAATCAATGCAGAGCAACCTACGGAATTAGAGTCAAGAGTGAGTTCTTCTTTCTGAGTCTGAGCTAGAGGGAAACTCCGGCGCTGAAGCGCCTCATACTACCAGAAGAACTGTGTAAAATAAGTGAATTTCTCTAGTTGAGGCATGTGAGAAAGAAAAGAAGAAGGTCAATTTCCTTTTCAAGATATGGCAAACAGAAGGAGATTAAGGGGATTCCTGTCTTAAACTAAAGAGAAAGAGACTCTTTCCTGTCTTAGTAGTAGTTAAGAACGTTAGTCTAAAGGTTGGTTCGTTACCAACTACTAGTTTTGATCGCATCGAAAAGGCTTCCCAGTTCTATCTGAGTCAGAAGCAAGAGAAAAGACTAGGGGTTCTTCTATTCTATTGGCCTTTTTTTTTTTCTTTTCCCGGATTGAGTTGTTTACATACTTTCAATCTCGTCCCCAAAATGGTCCAACTCGATTTGAATCCGTGCTTGAGAACGCTACGCACCTCTTTCTTAATGCTTTCTTTCCCCGGGTAGAAATGAAATTATTCTCTCCAAAACTGGAGTTGAAAGACATGCCATCTTACTAACGATGCTTTTCACTTGCTTGTAGGTCGTAGGCCGTAGCTGCACCGCTTTCTACTGCTGAGCGGAATCGTAGCTGCACAGCTTGACGGGATCGTAGCAGCTCAGATAGAGTAAATGGTTGGATTAGCTCCAGGCTCGTAAGTAAGAGAAGAGATTCTGGGTAGACAACCGATGGGAAATACACTCCGATAGGAGTATTGGAGAACAGAGGTTTGGAACCCCAACTCAAAGAGGTTTGGCGGGCTGTAAGTATTACACGGGGAACCCCCTTTTTAAAACTTTTAACGGTTCTAGCTATATTTCTCCTAACGGAGTATTAGCCGATGGTTTGAGACTCGGTAAGGAGTGTATTCTAACATTCAGAGATTCTGGGTAAACCAATAGGAATTCCCTTTCCCAAGAGAGTTGTGCGCCGCATCGGTCAAATCTTGATCTTTTAGGGCATGCTGATGGGAGTTCGTGGGGAGAATTTATCATCTAGGTCCTCAAAACGCTGTTTTCGATGCTCTTTATGCGGCTCCTGTTCAAGAAAGTCTGCTCCCGCTAAACCCGTATCTGCTGCTCCTGCTGGCGCTAAAGAAATTGGTGGGGAAAAGCCAAGGGAAGGTTCGATGTAATTGACCTCGCGCTAAAGCAACTATTGGATTGGGGAGACATGAGTGCGGCTAAAGCCACTATTATCTTAGGCTGCTTCTCCAGCCATTTATCTCCTTAACGCATAAAAGAAAAGGGATAGATACATTAGTTGATTGACCAAGGAGCATTTCCAATTAGAAAGAGATACGAATTCCGCATTTCGAGAAAATGGCGCTAAAGCAATTGTTGCTATCGGCAAAGAACCAGCTAAAAAAGCGAAGTTGAAAACTAAAAACCTTACATTCATTCAACTTTCTTTGGAAAAGAGGACTACTACACCCCTTTCCCACCATGTTGACTCACTTCGTCCCTTACGGTTTAGCTTCACGCTTTGAGGAATTATAATTGAAAACCCTTTTCTTAGTTACTTTGTGGAATAACGTATCCTAAAAGTGAGAGTGGCCAGACTAGTTCAACAACAGCAACAGGTCTCCCTAATAGAACATTGGCGAAGAACATAAGCGGTTGAATCAGAGTACTAGGGCTAGGGGTAAGGTCATTCATGAGTCCTTTCTTTACTGTGTATGATGTCGAAATAGCATCTAGTAGTTAAGCTCGTTGGCTGAAAGCAGTGCCTGACGTGCCCTTTCATTACGTAACAAAAACCTTTGACTTTAAGGGCGAAGCGAGCGGGTAAAGAAAGGGGCGAAGCGAAGAGAGAAGAATGTATGAGACTTGGTCTTAGAAGTGCATCCTTTACTGCCATTCGGTGCCCAATGAGCCGAATACAGATAGCAGAATAGGCGATACGATGGGAAGTCTCAATGAACTCACTCTGGTGTATTACCATAGGGAGAAGCGACCAAAGTACGTTGGAGAGGGAGGAAAGATTGCCCTTTGATTCGTGACTGATGCTGAAGACCTTAAGGTTCACCGTTCCCATCTCTCCCGACGGAAAGAGTGAGGTTCTCAAATAATTGGAAGACCGACTCGATCCACTCAGCAAATAAATAAAAGAAAAAAGACTGGAAGAGGAGAATGCGAACCTCAAGCTAAAATATGAAAAAATGAAAGGGGTAGCCTCAAAGAAAAGAGCAGAAAGAGATTAAATTGAACAGGAGAATCAAGAGTTGAAGAGCTTAGCAAAGTTCAATGCTACCAAAAATGTAGAGTTGTCAAGGGAAGTCGAAAGGCTACAATGGCAAAATATGGAGCTACAAGAACAACAGCGCTCGACCAGAGCCTATTTTATTTTGTTTGAGCAAGTGATACAACAACAAAGCAAAAGGCTTAATGAACTACAAAACGAAGTTGATTGTCTCGAGGATGCAAAAAAAACGTATACAAGAAGATCGCGAGAAGCTGAAAGCTGAAGCATGGGAAGTTGTCAACGGATTGAGACAAATTGGCAGATGGGCATGGGAGAAAGGAGGTGAAGCCTCGGATATGATGCAGTATGTCAAGCCCTGTCAGGAAGGAGAAGAAGAGATGATGAAGTTTTTAAGAGAAATGGAGAAGGAGTTTGACCCCTATAGCAGAAGGTTGTTAGACTGGCCTCTGAGTGGAATATTAATATTATCCTGCAACCATGTGTTGCAGACCAGTTACAGGTTGGTAAAACCTTGCTTGCTTACCGTAACCACCGAAACAGAGAGTATCAACCCATATGAACGAACACTCTCCCATTAAGGCTGCTAGTTTCAGGAGACCAATAAAATGGAATTCCAAAACCCCTTACTCTCTATAAGAACCTGGTTCAAGGAAATTAGATAATCAAACAAAGCAAAGGAAAGGTATTCGCCAGACCCGATCTCTTGTTCACTGCTTCATCGAATCGACTAGACTGTTTGACTCGCTCGAGCTAGACGACTAGTTCATCTCGAGTTTAAGTAAGGGACATAGGACGGACAGAGGTCTAGGGGAAGTCCGGAAAGAGGGCTTTAATTAATAAAAAAAAGACTTCTAGTAGACCCGGGAAGTAGTCCATTTTAGAAAGACGAGAAGGGGGAACCCGGTAATCAAAGTTACGATCAGGAAGGCTGAAATCCAGAAAAAAAAAAAGTATCTGGAACACGCTGGTTCGAGTCCAGCTCGTGACAAAGCCAAAGGAGCGGGGAAGTATGAAGTGTCATATCATATCCCGAAAATGGAAGCAGAAAGGAACCTGATGGCCTGTTAGGTTAAGCAAAGAAGGTAGGCTACCCGGCTATCAAGTTTTTGAATCCCGTAAAGCTCACCATCGGTTAAGCCAAAGGAAGACGCTGACGCGCTTCACTCATGAACGGAACTTCGGTAAAGGAAGAACGCAGGTAACTGGGTTTATTCGTGAAAATCTGCTCGCTCTTATTCTGACGCTGTTCGTATTAATTATTCATGATTTATCCCTTTAATGGTCTCGATAGGGAGGCTTCCACGAACTATCCATAGCTTACTATAGAGCCGAGCCGTAAAGAAGCATCCAACCAATAAGTCTACTAAGTACTCGTGTGCTTATGCGTTCGTTTCCTTATATCTGCTTTGCTTTTATGGCTTTCTGGATTAGCTATCGCGCTTGCTTGAAGAGCCGATAAGAGGTCAGTGTCTTCTTTTCTCTTGACTACCTACTGTCCTTGTATCTAATTTTCTACCGGGCCCTCTAAGCAAGAATAAGAAGCCGGAGCAGCAACGAAGTCTAGTCGTAACATAAAAGCAGCACTTGAGTTGTCGCTTGTTGAGATTTATGGATATTTATATATCGGTTGCTCTTGCTCAACATTAGCAGTTCCTTGTCTTAGCAAGAGCTGTTTACAAGCATTGGAGCTATCACTCTTTGTTGAAGAGGCCCTATTTAGAGCTGTAGGGCATAGTCGTCTCAAAGGACAGACCCGGCAGAGTGGATAAAGAATTACCTCCACTTTGTATTTCTGCTTAGTGTCGCCTGGTATCGTAAGAATCCTAAAGACCAGGTGACTGGACATATTGCTTCTTTGCTAGTTCGCTTGAGTGGGTCTAAAACTTCCGTATTCTAGGTTATTTGGTACTGGCTTGTTTTGTGGACTCCTAGGAATTCCGTATAGAGAAAAAGACAGTCTTCAAGTTGAACTAGCTCTAGGGTTGCTGAAACCCCTTTGAAAGTCAGCCCTCTACTTATTGATCTCGGAATCACCAACCGGGAATTGTTTACTCTGCAGTAACGAACTGATCATTGTCCATGGTACGGGATTTCTGATGCCTGGTCTACGGTTAACTAATTGTTTAAGAATCTTTCCAATGAAGTATGATGCGTAAGAGATGCTGAACCCAGAGTGAACGAGAATAGACTAGCCCTACTTCTTCCATTAAGGCTATCTTGAGCGGCTGGGGCCATTTTATGCTTTTGGTCTACCCTCGTTGCCTGACGAGCGTGAGAAAGTAACTTCCACTTTTTCTTAAGCAAGAGTCAATAAGTTCTTCACCAGGTTTCCTCTCCATCCTTCTTACTGGCTCACTCCCACTACGTAACTCTGAATATCTGTGCCTTGGGAAAGTTAAGCGCTTCTTGCTAATGTCCTTATAGCATATAGATAGTTAGGATAGGGCATAAGGATGAAACAAGCTTGTAGAGCTTGGTTAAGGTTGAACTTGGCTTTGGTTCCAGAGATGGGTTCTGTGGCGAACTCGAGTTGAATAAGTTCCTCAAGGTATATAAATCTCTCTTTACCAAGGAAAGGCGCTTTTATACTTTCTTTAGAGTAGGGCGCGGCGAAAGAGCATTCCTTATAGAACGATTACCTGAGAACTCCTATATGCTTGCATCAGGGTCAAAGTACCAAGAGCCTTCGACGGAGTACATGTTTTTGAAGTTCCATTCTTTCCTAGCGGGTTCAAATCCTCTTTTAGTCAAGGATTTTAAAAGATTATATGATTTGCAGATTTGGATTGTAATTGAGCCTAGAATCAGTGGCGAGAGAGCTACTAAAGTGATCAAGAAAACTGCTTTCCCTAACTCTCATAGAGTGGAGGCTGTGAGATTCTCTGGAGGTATATGGCTTTTATGGGATGACTCCAAGGTCACTATTGAGGCTGTTAGACATCATCAGCAATACCTTCACCTCAAAATGACTAAAGACTTGCACTGGTGGTACTTGACAGCAATCTATGTCTCTCCTATTGAACTAAAGAGGAAGGCTTTACGGGAGGAAGTCCATTCTATTGCTGGCCTAATCAATTCCCCGGCTGGAAATTTCAATACTCTTTCTTCTCCTACTGAAAAAGAGGGAGGAAATCCAGCTTCTATTAGAAAGTGTGCTATTTTTTTCTAATTGGATTGAAAATTATGGTCTAATTGATCTTGGTTCTACAGGTCCCCAATTCACTTGGAAAAGAGGTAATGTGCAAGAGAGGCTAGATAGGGCATTGGGCAACCTACCTTGGCAGGAAAAGTTCTCCATTAATCTTATTCAGTTGCCTAGAATTGGCTCTGATCACAGGCCTATTCTAATTAAAGTCAGTACAGAGGATGCTAGAAGTAAGCAAGACAGACCTTTCAGATTTCAAGCCGCCTGCTTACTTCATGCAGAGTTTGATGATTTTCTTAAAAGGAATTGGAGACAGAGTGGGGACATTGCTACTAGTATTGAAAGATTAACTAAGCAGATGCAGGATTGGAATGTCAATACTTTTTGGAAAGATTTTCTTATGGCGGGGAAAAGGTTGCTTGCCAGGTTGAGTGGTATTGAAAGGAAGCTAGAGATCAGGTCAAATCCTCACAAGGTGAGATTGCAAAGCCAATTACAAGCTGAGTATGAGGAGATCCTCCACCAGGAATAGATTCTGTGGTATCAGAAATCAAGACAGGATTGGATCAATCTTGGGGATCAAAATACCAACTTTTTTCATGCTCATTAGGAAAAAGCAAAAGAAAGTCAAAGAACTCAAAGTCAACTCTGGAGAATGGTCTTATGATCAAGAGATACTAAAGAAGCATACCTGTCAGTTCTTTCAGGATTTGTATTGTGTGAGATTTGGCCCTCATCAATGCTATGAAAGCACCTCTTCTTACCACCCCCTGAGTGAGGATCAGATCAACCACATCTCTACACCTGTCACCCCAAGATAAATTCAGAAGGCAGTCTTCTCCCTCCACCCATATAAAGCACCTGGTCCGGATGGTCTCCATGCCCTATTTTCTCAAAAAGAGTGGCGCTCTTCAGTTTGTGAGTTTATTCAACAATGTTTTAAAAATCAGGAAGTGTGTGCTAATATTAACCATCCCATGTTGACCCTTATCCCTAAGGAATATGAACCTCATTCCATCAGGCAATTCAGACCTATTGGCCTTTGTAATGTCATTTACAAATTCATCACTAAGGTCATCTCCAATAGACGAAAAATGGTGATGCCTGAACACCTTAGACTTAATATACAATCTTTCTTCAGAGCAGGAACAGACCAGTCAAAGGAAGACACATAAGCAATAAGATTGTGATTGCACTGGAAAGTATACACTCTATGAGAGCAAAGAAAGGAAAGAGAGGATTCATGGCAATCAAAGTTGATCTTGAGAAGGCTTTTGACAGCCTTAGATGGGATTTCATTGAAGAAAGTCTACTCAAAGCTAAGGTTCCTAACAATCTTGTCAACTTAATTATGTCATGCATTAAAACTAAGGCAGGTGCTATGGAATGGGGAAAAGACTGAGAGTTTGACTCCTACTAGAGGGATTAGACAGGGTTGCCCCTTACCCCCCTACATCTTTGTGCTGTGCATAGGGAGACTAGCCCATGGGATTAGAGACTGACTACAGACTGGAAAATGGAAGGCTGTGAGACTCAGAAGATCAGGGATGACTATCTCACACCTCTTTTTGCAGATGACTTCATTCTATTTTCTGAAGCTACTATGAGACAAATGAATGTGATCACTGACTTCCTTGATTTATTTGCTGATGTTTCAGGGCTCATGGTTAGCAAAGAAAAGACTCAATTCTACACTTCCCCTAATGTCACCACTACTGAAATCAAAGAACTTGAGAGGCTATCTACTTTTCAACACACAAAGGATCTAGGGAAGTATCTGGGTGTGCCATTATTACATGGCGGAACTACTAAACTGACTTATCAATACATAATTGAAAAGACCCAGAGAAGGTTAAATGGTTGGAAAGCTAATAATCTCTCTCTAGCTGGCAGGATTACCTTATCTAAGGCCGTGTTGAACACTCTTGCTGTCTATTCCATGCAGTCTGCTGTCCTTCCCATGTCAATTTCTAAGAAGCTGGATGCTCTCATCAGGAATTGAATTTGGGGGGACACAGCTGTCAAAAGGAAGACAGACCTTCTTAGCTGGAATCAGATATGCAAGCCCAAAAAGAAAGGGGGTCTGGGAATTAGAGAGACTGACCACATGAACCTTGCCTTTATGATGAAGTTAGCTTGGGGGCTGATGACAGAACACAACTCTCTCTGGGTTCAAGTCTTGAAATGCAAGTATTTCCAACATGGCAACTGGAACCCGGACAAAAAAGAATCATCATGCCTTTGGAAAGGAATTGAATAGTTTGGCATATCACTGCTGAAAATAAGCTATGGCTCATTAACAATGGGAATTCAGCCAAATTTTGGAGAGACAGGTGGATACCCAACCTTCCTGTGTTGGAGAAGCTTACCAACAATACCTTGCTGCCTGACATGCCTGATCTGTCTGTCAAAGACTATGTCACTGCTTCCGGTGAGTGGAACTGGAGAGTCTTACACTATTTTCTACCTCACACTGCTTTCTCTTGCAGGGTTCAAAGCACCTGAGAACAATGATGAAGAGGATGAAATTCTTTGGAGCTTATGCAATACAGGGAAGTTGACTATAAAATCTGCCCCCTGCGGGTCGAGCCTCCTTTTCAGTCGCCCTCTACAACTAAGTCAGTTGAGCTCTTTCGGCTCCTAGACCAGCTTATGATCTTCCCAACGACCGGTAATTCCTTATCCGTAAAGCAGTAAACCCAGTTATAAAGGCAATGGCAATCAAGTAAAGCAGGAAAGTCATCAGGCTAAGAGCCTATTCTTGCAACAGACGTGGCATAATTGCTAAATCAGTTCCTTCCTTCCCTCTTTCCCGTTCGGGGATAAGTTTCATCTTTATTGCTTAAGTAGAGTAGAAAGAGTTCATAGAGAGCTATCAATCAGTTCAATATTCCGCATTCACTCGGTTGACTAAGACTAAACCGTTTTGTTTTCTTGAGAGATGCGAATGAATAGCCTACTTTCGTAACCACGAGAATGGGAATTTGCCAACTGACCTTCAGAGATGGGAATCAACTTGCCTGCTTCTAGGCCTTTTCCTTAAGCGCTAGTTATATTCACGATGGTTCAGTTCAGCTTCGAGCTACTAAATTACCTAAAAAGATATATTAATATTCCCCGATCTACGAAAGAGTATGTTACCACTCCGTGGTAACTAGAACTCGGTAGCGAGCCTTTTCTCGGCCTTACGAGGGGCGTAGCGTGTCCCTATTCCCTGCTCACTCTTTTTAAAGTGCCTGTTATGAGTGATTACTATTACTCTACAGCCGGAGCGTTTAGTACTAGCGCATCAGAAAGATAGGCCAGAATGCTACGGTAGGACGCAAGGGGTTTGGCATCGAGTCTCCGTGGATTTGACAAATGTTGCTTTAACATAGTCCATACAATTATTGACCATTGTAGGCCAGTAGTACCCCCATCTGTTTGAGCTTAACTTGCATCTTTGGCCCAGACCGTGGGCACCACACACCCCTGAATGTACTTCGTACATGGCTTGCTTTGCTTCATCACTAGACAAACATCTCAGCCACAGCATAAGACTTTCTGTATAAAGTTTCGTTTAAATACACACTGAAGAATCAGCCTTCGAAGCTGGGTGATTTTGTGGCTTTCTTCTGGCCATCTGCCGTGCTTAACGTAGTTAATAAGAAAATGTCTCCAATCTTCAATAGAGACTTCCATGCAGGGAGCCCTTTCCACTATGGTGACAGCATTGCAATCCTGGATAAGTTCTTTCAGGCAGGACCCTGTCATGTATAATGACTTATGTTCTGCCACCAGGGGGGCTGCTAGAGCGGCTACTAACTTGGCGAATGCGTCTGCCTTGTCGTTCTTTTTCGTGGCAGAAGCTTGAACTCTTTTATGAGCTCCATAGCCATGGCGTGGTAGGGTATTCATTCTGGTTTGCGTACTTCATATGTACCCTAGAGCTGGCGAATGATTAACTGCGAACCCCCATAGATCATGAGGACCTTTATACCAATTTGTAAGACTACCAGGAGGCCGGCAATGAGCGCTTCGTACTCAGCTTCATTGTTTGAACAGCCTTTCAGTTTCGCAAAATAGAAATGGTTAACGCCTTTCTGTGGTGTGACGAATACAATTCCTGTGCCTGAACGTAGAGTTTGATCTTCAATTTGTTCTGGGTGTGCCGCCTTCCCACTTTGGAAATCCGGCCTCGACCGTAAAGACTGATTCATCAGGAAGGTCCGTGTTCAGGGGTCTGGAACTGGATGCGCTGCCAGGAAGTCTGCAAGGGCTTGTCCTTTGATCGCGGGCATATAGGATAACAAATTCAATTAGTAAAACTGCCCATTTGGCTAAATTCAATTCCCCGATAGTGCTGATCTTGTCATGATGTAGGATATGAGCATGGTTTGATGTGCCAACCTGAGCTTTTTGACTGGGAATAGTTGTGCGAGGCACATCTTCTCGATAGGCGAGTATTTGTTCTCTGCATCCACCATCATGCGGCTTAAAAAAGGCCCTTTCCCGCCCTTCATCATTCTTTTTTTCGAGCAAAGCGCCTAAGGAATTGTCCATAACTGCTATGTATAAGATCAAAGACCTTCCTTTCTCTGGAGCTGCCATTTAGTATTTAGTAAATATTCCTTCAGGCTTTCGAAGGCGTGTTGGCATCTTCCTGATAAATTGGAAATGAACCGTCGTATATTTTAAATACTAACCTTCCTTGGAGAGATTTGAGCTCTTTCAGGTTTCTGGGTGGGGTCATTTCTTGAGGGGCCCTTTCTTTTTTAGGGTCGACCTCTTTAGCTCTTTGATTGACGAGAAACCCTTCCAGTTTTCCTGATGTGACACCAAAGGCGCATTTTTGGGGATTAAGCCTCAACTGGTACTGACGTATTCGGTCAAAGAATTTGATTAATGCCGCACAGTGTTCATCTCTGCCCCTAGACTTCACTATCATGTTATCAACATATACTGAAACCTTTTTTTTTATTATGCAACATGTCATGCAACAAGATTGTAGTTGCCCTTTGATATGTTACCCCGGCTTTTTTAAGTTTCTTTTTTAAGTAAAGGCATGACACGGTAGAAAAATCTTCCCCACTATAAAACGGGTTTTCTGCATATCTTCTGGCGCCATCTTTATTTGATTGTACCCTCAGAAGCCATCCATGAAGGATAATAATTCATGCCCCGCTGTATTGCCAACCAAGATTGAAATGTGTGGCAAAGGGAAATCCTCCTTGGGACCTACTTTGTTGAGGTCGCGAAAGTCAACGCACATGCGGATCCTGCCTTTAGCTGCTTTTCTACTTCCTCTTTTATTTTCAACGTCTATTCGGGCCTAATTCTCCTCAGTTTCTGCTTGACTGGCTTGGCATCAGAATACAAAGGGATTTTATGCTGAACTATGTCTGTGCTGAGTTCAGGCATATCATCCTAGGACCATGCAAAGACATCCTTGTATTCTTTCAAAAGGTCAATCAGGCTTGTTCGTTCTTCGAGAGTCAAATCAAAGTGGTTCCTATCCCTAACCTCTTGCGTTCGTCTGCGGTCCCTAAATGAATTGGTTGGGTTTATTCCATGACGGGTTGAGCCTTCCTTTCCTCTGATCTCTCCACCATTTCCAAGAGTTCAGGAGGAGTTTCACCATAGGTTTCTTCCTCATCTACCTGCATGAGGCAGTGATTCTTGGAAGGGGAGTTAAGGTCTGCTATTTGTTTTCCTTTTTTTTTTTTTCAAGATTTTAAGCATCTCATCATCATCAACAAACTCCGACACGTAAGCAAACCTAGATTGAATTTCATTGCAAACCACAAGTTCCTTGATTACAGACTCTCTGGCCTCCAGGGCCGACCTCTCGACGATAACAGACATTGACAGGACAGACTTCAGACCATCCTAAGAAGAGGTTACATTAAACAGGGACTCCACGGACTTGAGGAAGATTTTGTTTGACTTTGAATTTCCATAGGCAAGACTAGCCAGGAAAGTAGTACCAAAGAAGGATCATTTGGCATAGGGGCTCTGGTTGGACTCATTTTGATATCGACGTCTTAACAGAGCCTTTTCCGGAAAGCGACACCGATAGCGCGGTGAATCAACCGGGAGCAAGGGCGGCGCGCGGCGATGAAGTGAAGCAAGACCCTCCTACCAACCCCATATTGTCCGAAATATGAGCTTGGAATCGTCCCTCCGAAATCGAATTGTAGCACTAGAAAATGACCAAACCCTCTTCCTACTTGACAAGGAAAGGGGCCTGGGCCTCTATTGGACCGAAGTCAAAATCACCCTCGATCAAGCTTCCTCCCAGAAAGAATATAACCGCTTGCTCGACTTCGAGAATAGGGATCTACAAATGCGTGAGCTGAAACATTCCTGTTATGCTCTCTTTCAACAAGTAGTTTCGGCTAATCCTGACCTGTTGAATAATTCCTACTACCAGAATCCCGAAAAAGCCTTGATTTCATTTCTGGAGGATATGCGGGACGAGCTGGAGTGTGAACTCCCGGAAAGTCTGATCGAAGTGGACCCACATGAAAAATAAATTCTGGAATATATGTACAAAAGGATTTTTTAAAGTATGGTGGAGGATCTTATTTTGTTAAAAAAATTGTAGGCTTTGTAGATCACTGCCATCGCACGAATTTGTTCCAATATCAAGCGGCTTTCCCTTTATAAAAATAATCTTTTTGTATTCCATTCATGACCCCTCTTTTTCTCTGTTTCATGGTTAGTATACTAATTTCTTTGATCTTACTTGGTATTGCTGTTTTATTTTCTTCAAGAATTTTAACAAGAATAAAAATGTCTTTTTTTTTCGATGAAACACTTCTATTAAAAATCTTTTTTTTCATCTTCATTTACTGTTTTGTTTATCTAATTCCCCTCCCAAAGGAGCTTTTTGCTGCTAAAATGCGACTATTACTTATCCTAGGCGGGAGTTCGGCGATTTTGTTCATCATTCTAGCAAAAAGTTTCCAATCGAAATTTCTTTTTTTAACTTCTTTTTTTCTGAGTACTCTTTCTGTCTGTCTATATCTAGAAAAAACGAATGTTGCTTTCATAATTCTTCTCATGTTTCTAACCGTTTTCTTTTTGCCTATTAATTTGGTCTTTCTATCTTTATTAATTGTAAGAACTTTTTCGTTTGAAGAATGGGGCTTCGGCTTATTTATGCAACTAGCATTCCTGTTTGGGTTTAAAAAATTTAGTGTAAATTATACCCTATTTCTTTATTTTTTTTTATTCTGGGTGTTCATACTCTTGGTCTCGGAGGACCCTATCTTGATAGTCAAATCTATTTTATACCCTCTCTCGGGAGCTTTGGCTATTTCTTTTTTATATCTAGCGAGAAGTGGGAAAGAGCACTTGGTTACATATTTATTGTATTTTTGTAATGGTCTCTTTCTTTGTTTATTTTGTCAACACAGAGAAGCTGCTTATTATTTTCTAATTTTAAATCTTTTTTTATTATTCATTCTTGCCTATATGACTTATATTGATATGCGCATACAGAACAAAGAATTATTTCAATTTCCTTCCGAATTTTTCATTTTAATTTTTGAAGGAAAGCAGCAATACCTATTACAATTTTACGGGGTTATTCTACTTCTTGTAACATTCTATTCATATAACGAAAGTTGGATGACTCATTGGACTTTCTCTCTTGTTTTACAAGTTGGATTCATCAAATTTTTAACATTTTTTCTAAAATAGGCTTTCAAGGAATGGAATATTTTCAAGCACCCTTCACTATTTCGGATAGTATTTATGGTTCTACCTTTTTCTTAGC
>JAOSBL010070746.1:0-20021 GCA_027568915.1 Erythroxylum roraimae | reverse complement strand
TACTCAAGCCCAACTAACACATCTAACACATTTAATTTCAACTAACTCATTTACTAACATTAATTCATGCCACTTGCTATGTCAACTTATTTAATGCTAATCAATACTACTTAACTTAATTATTGCCAACTTAATTTACTTAATTAATCTAATCATGCTCAAATTTCCTTAATCATGCTTAATTAGCTTAATTAATCATAAAAAAAATTCGGGGCTAACATTTCAAGTATAAAAAGAAAAGGAGGTAAAGAAAAGAAGAAATATTTTGGCCAAAGAATAGTGGAAAAGTTGTGAATGGTTAATGGGAAGCTATTTTGCATTTGTTATTAATTTAGATTACGTCATTCATTGAAGATATAAGAAGATTCCAGCAAGACTTTCTAAAGATTCAAGATTCAAGAACAATGATTTCTTTATCTTGTTTTCCTTATTATTGATTCAGTTCGTAGATTTATGAAAGCTATAGCCATGTTCAAAGAACTCTCACGGTTGAGCATCAATATGCATAAGAGTCACCTCATATTTTCGAAAGGTGCACTTACAATGGTCTCAAGCATAATCTCACATACTGGTATGGAAGCGAAGCCTCCATCCCTACTTATCTTGGGCTCCTAATGTCTACTAGGAAATTAATAGTACTAGAATGTTAACTGTTTATGGAGAAAATTCAAAAGAGAATAGGGTACTGGGTGAATCAATTCCTTTCATTCGCAGGGAAAATTCAACTTATCCAATCGATTCTTAGCTCTTTGTATGTTTATTAGGGCTCACATATTTTTCTTGTCATTAAGTAGATTGAAAGATTAGTCAAGGATTTCTTATGGAATCATACAACGGGAGCTAAATTGTGTGCTAAAGTTCAATGGTCAGACATTTGCTTTCCAAAGGCTGAAGGAGGATTAAACATTTCTTCTATGAAACTCACTAATTATTTGCTTATCTTGAAACGGTTATGATGGATTCTTGAAGACAGGAAAACGTTATGGATACGTTTGCTTCATTCTTATTTCCTTAAAGGAAGAAGTACATGGGTAGTCCATGAGACTAATAACAACTCCTATTTTCTGAATCAGTTAATTCATTTGAGGAACCAAGTTCAGGATCAAGTATCTTACCCCATTGGTAACAGGAAGCTCATTTCTTTATGGTTTGATAATTGGACAAGTTAGGGACCTTTATTCCAATCCCAACATTTACTTAGAGGTTCTTCTTTTCCTTTCCACAATACACTATAATGGATTCTTTCATCAAGGACTGCCATTGAAATTTTCCAAACAACCTTAAACATTTGCAACCCCACTACAATCCCTCGATCTCGAAGGATACATTCCTTTGGCATAGCAAGCCAACCCATAAACTACCAAACAAGGTCTTTTAGGACTTATTAAGGGTGAGGAAACCTGAGGTATTTTGGCATAAAATGATTTTACCGAGAATTTCTTTTCTCTTATGGCTCACTATACAAAACCGATTGAATACAACTGATTGGATCAGGTATTTGAGCATCAATCCCATGTGCCCCTTCTATCAAATCCAGGAAGAATCTAGAGATCATTTATTTTTTATGTGTGAGGTGACTAATAGAATATGGAGAGCTATTCTCATGTGCTGCGGTTGTCTTATCCAAGAGAACAACTTCTCTGCTGTTGTTCATTGGTTATCATCTTAAACAACTACTAAGATCTTATCCCGCACAATACTGGTTAGTATATGTGTCCAATCTATATGGAAAGAGAGAAATGCTAGGCGATTGAATCCAAGTACAAGCCTATGGACATTCTTATCTTTGAAGTTTTAGACATCATCAAAGAACTTGTGGCGCTACGTAGCATTCCCACCATATAAGCTATTCAAGAGAAATTGCAATATCTTATTATATTATGGCGAAACCTATTAATAGAGTTCTTAGAGCTAATTAAAGCATTCTTAAGTTGTCCCAGAATCAAAATATCCCCCCTGCACCCTATAAGTCACCCATACCATTACCTTAGAGATTGGTTAAATACAAATTAGATAACGAATTTGGAAAGCTTTTAGAGATTCTTTGAAAAATATATATTAAAATTCCTTTTAATAATGCCTTAAGACAATTTCCTTTAATGTTAGGTTTTTAAAGAAAATGTTATCCAAAAATAGAAGGCTTAAGGAGTATGAAGTTACAATCTTAATTGAGGATTATGAAGTTGTAATTTAAAATAGAATGCCTCTAAAACTTAAAGACCCTGGTAGCTTATTTATCCCTTGTGCCAATGGTGGCATAAGCTTTTATCATATTTTATATGATCTAAGCGAAAGAGTTAGCCTTATGCCCCTATCTGTCTATAAGAACCTCATGGTGGGAAATAATAAACTTGTTATTACTTCACTATAGTTAGCGAGAAGTTTTGTTAAACACTTGATAGGTATATTAGAAGACATGTCCATCAAAATTGGTAAGTTTCTTATTCTCTTAAACTTTTTAGTTTTGATATCATAGAGGATAGGAATGTGCCCTTAATTTTTGGACAACCTTTCTTGGCCACTTCCATGTCCCAATTTGATAATTATAAAGGGAAGCTTATTACAAAGGTCAGAGATGAGAAAGTGGAATTCAAAAAATTTGAATCCAAGAATCTTATTAATGGTAAGTATAATAAGTGACTATATTTGATGTAATTAATAATATATATACCTTATATTATACATAAGGAGAACATACTAGATTAAAAAAGGATATATTCAAAGCAAGTGAAAGCAAAAGGAACAAGTGAATCCATTATAGAAAAACATATAGTATGCCCTAAACTTGATCATTTTGTTAAGAAAAAGAAGAAGAGTAAAGCTACAAGTATATTATAAGGTATCGTATATCCCACATGTATGCGTTTTCTAGGTTGAAATTGGTGGAAAAGGGTGAGCTTATGACCTAAAATAACTGCTTTTTGGGAGGCAACCCAACACATTTTACCTCTTATGTTTCAAATTTCAATATTTTAAGTCATTTATGTTTTTGGTCATTTATTTACTTAATATCATTGTTATTTTCTCAATTTTTTAAATCTTGATTCACATCTTATACATAATTGTTTAGAGTTAGTTTATTTTTTATTTTTGCAAGTTTTTAGGCCAACACGGGCACCAACACGCCACCATTTTTAGTCATGTGTTAACTTATTGAAAGAATAGAATATGTAACTTAGAGTCTACTGAGACCACTTTGGAGATCCACATAGCCACTGTTGGGTGAGAGGGATAGAATGATGGTCAACACCTCTACATCATACAATGGTGCTCTAAGTAAACATCCTTTAAGAAGATAACGGAGGTTAGACCAGGTAACCTCAAAGCTGCCATCACCATTAGTTAAGCCATAAATGTCAATAAAGCAATAAGAGCAATAGGATCATTTGTTGCTATATTTCAGAAGGAGGCACAATGAAAAAAGGTACGAAGCCTTCTGTATAAGGTAGTTTGAGACGCTGAGGTTTATTGAATAAAACTTGCTAAGGTAGGTAGATCTCACCGATGGCATGCAGGAGATTATATTCTTTGACAGATGGTTTGTTGTGTTCTAATTTAATATGATGAGCTAATCTTTACTTTATAGATATTATAGGCAACTGCACCTATCAAACTATAATATAATCTTAGTGAATATCGAGTGTCAATACTACAGAGACTATAAGTATTACTAGTAAACTTTTTTTATTATCTAAATAAAAAATATGATAATGATTTAATTAAGACTAAACTAGACTAAAATTTAACATAATAATAGACTAAAACACAATCAGCACTATGATTAATCAATATCAAATAACTAGTACCTAAGTAATGAATCCCCCTAAGATTTCTTAAGTATTAATCATTCATCATGCAATTCAATTATTAATCATTAAATGGTGGAAATTCCTATCTTATGTTAATATCTTTTTATAAAATATTAACCACTAGTCCTCGGTTTATTAACTAAAATCTCTTTCTAGCTACAACTACTAGATTGCATTACTTAATTCATGAATTTCATTTTTAATTTTGACCTTAATCTAGAGGATTTATATCAATCTATCTTTATGTTTGCGTATAAGTCCTTACAGTTATGGTAGATCTATTTATACAAAAAGATTTTGCAATCTCAATCATATGAAATAAAACATTGAAATAATATCTCGAACATTTTAACTTAAGACATAAAAATGCATAATTGAATCATTGTGAATCAATCAAAAAAATTGCATTAAATGAAAAATCAAATCACGATATCTATCCCAACTTAGGGTTCATCCTACCTATGCAGTAAACAAACTTAGTTACTAAATATAGAAAAAAACAAGCATCAAAAGTTCATAAGAATATTTAAAAAGAAAAGAATTTGTAAGATATATATATCCCCATTTTCTCTAATACAATCCCCTAAAAACTTCGATGGAAGGCTTTTCTTTATCAAAATAATCTTCATATTTTCATCATCTTAGGTTTAGAATTTAGTCTCCAACTCTAACTTTTATCTCTAATTCAAACTCTAATTGCTTTCCTATTTGTCTCTTCTTCATAATTACTTTTATAGTGCAACATTAAGGTTTTTGGAATATAAACGATCATGTGAATAATTTTATATATTAAAAAAACCTCAATATTGTGAATTTACACATTTCCTGTGAGTTACGCGGGTATAGTACATGGTCATATTTATGACTTACACAGGTTTGTATCTTCACATGGGAAAAAACAACTTCTTCGAAGCTTCACATGTTTACAGTGGCTTACACAGTCCCTTACACAACTATATATGTGACTCATAGATGTATGTACATCTTCACATAACTTATGTATATCAAAAATAGCTATAATTATTCCGTCTTATGCCCTGATTTCACCCCAATTCTTCCCCCTTTTGATTCATGAAGATAATTGAGACTTGAAAACACATTAAAAACAAAACAAGTGCTAAAACATACATAACACTCTTAAATAAGTAGCAGAACACACTAAATATATGCATGAAAACATAATCCATTAAGTGTTTATTAAACCCCAAATGTAAGTTTTTATTTTTCCTTAACCAAAATTATAATCTAAATCATTAAACTTAAAATCATCCATCCCTTATTAACCTCATCATGTCCATCCACACCCTAAATTATCATATCATATCAATCAAATCAATATACAATTAGACTCAAGTTATCGTAGAACCAAGTTTCATAAGTCAATATCAATAGCAATCATATTGATAATTTTTTAGAAATTAAAAGCACAAATTTCACTATCTCATAAAGGATTCACTTAACATACTCAAAGTGTTTAAATTTGAAAATATAGGAAATTTTCAACTCATTACCTAAGAGGATTCCTAACCATAAGCTTGCAATAAAATCACATCTCTACCACTAATAAGTAAACTTGAAACAAAAATCAAAAATTATTTTAAATTGAGTGTCATGAGGCTTAAGTAAAGGTACAGTAGGGATACTTAAAAAGGGTTAATTTTGAAAGAAATTCACATAAACAAGATTACATAAAACCTGGTTCTTTATAGTATAGGTCTTTTAAACAACAATTTCATTATTACAACAATAATTTTTCTCATCCTCTAATAATTATCACAACTTTTCTTTTTTGTTCTTTTAATATGCTCGCAAGAAATAATTTTCAACTTTTGAACTTCTTCAAGCAATTTTGGGGAGAAAATAAAATTATAACAATGAAGCACTTAAGAACAAACAAATTTACTCTCACCGCGTACCAATAATTATAGAAATATCATATAATTTTTAATTCTTCAATATAACCCATGTTTTAAGCAATCAAGTAAATGCAAATTCCTTAGGGTTCAAAAATAATGAAAGTTATTTAAGAAAAATAGAGTAAAGGCTATTAATATAGTTATAATCAATCAATAGGCTAAGTCTCAAAAGTAGTTACTCCTAAAGGATAAAATACTTAGGATAATAATCAAAGAAAATAGGCTAAATCAAAGAGAGAAATATAAGTGCCTTTATCATTTTAATGCCTTTAGTTTAAAAATATGGTCTCAATATGAATAATAAAAGTAAGTCCTGGAATCATTCAATTATCCATGATAACACATAACAAATAACGAAAGAGAATAAAATAATGATATATTTGCTCTTAGGCTCAAAAGCTCACAAATAAGTTTCATGTGTGTAAATAATATGCAATTTTCATTCAAATGAATTTTCTCAATTATTATTAAAAATATGGCATATAAAAGCAAGTTTACCGTAACTTTCATCGTTTTACATACTAACTTAACTCAATAACCTATAATAACCTAAAGTATTAGGATGTTAGTTAATAAGAAAAAACAATAAAGAATATAATAAACTTAAGAAAATTTAAAGAAATCTAAACTTTTCATTAACCCCTTCTCCATACTTAAAGTTATACATTATCCATAAAGTGCGCAATAGAAGTAAAAATGAATAAATTTCAAAGAAAACACAAAAAAGGAAAAAGGAATATTTTGGTACTTCTTTAAATAATAATAATTACAAAATTTGAATTTGGTGAAGATTCTATCTAATATTATGTATAGTCATCCTCACAAAATAGAAACAAAAGGGGATGAAAGGATAAAGGAAAATAAAAAATGACATTGCAATAATAAAGTTTAGAAAAAAAGAAAAACACACAAATAATAAAACAAAAATGAAAACCCTAATAGAACATCCCAAACTATCTCTGTAGTTTTCAATCCATCAGTGAGTTTGGTATGTCAGTCATTAAAGGATCCTTAGGTCTTTGAGCATCATATGGCTATAAAGCCAAATATGATATGGTCAATCTAGATGGTGGGGGTGGAATAGAGATCTTAAAGTGTCCTGCCATCTACCTTTTAACCTCTTCCATTCATTTATCAAGGGTCTTAATCTCGCCACCCACTTTGTCAGCTCCTATTAGTTCACCTGGATGGTACTTTGGACTTCTAGGATTTGGCCCATATTTTACATCTACGCAATATTTAGCTAGTCCTAGTGCCTAGGTAGTGTCAGTATCTTGGGCAATCCTCCATTATTCGACAAATCTAAATCCTCTTGATGCTTAAGTCCTCCCATATATGGCAATGGTGAGTCTTATCTCGGTAACTGCTATGGTATAATAGGGTGATCTCTATCTACTACGATAGCTACATGCTCATCAAGCTCTCTTACCATTTTTTGTACATCCCTCATAGGTCTGCATCTCTTTATAATCATACTTTTTCATAACATCTAGGATGAGGGAAACCATGTTACCTAAAAGCCTTATTGGTGGTAGTCAACATAAGACCCCCATCGTTCTCACTAATCATATCACATAAGGCCCAATGCATATCTTCCCTAACTTTTTCTCCTTGCTCTAACGTTGAAAATATTGTGCTAAGGCACGCCTTAAGTGTATCAATGTCTTCTCGCTAATACTCCACAAGTAAAACATATCCAAATTCTCTACTATGCCAAAGCTTTCACATTACCCACTCAGTTTATGACTCAAGATCCCTTGAATGTAGTTTAGGATGTCATAAGGTAGACAACTTAGATATTGTCTCCTCATAGATATTGTGCTAGAAGAAGTGGGCATTAATTCAATATGGAAAATCTATCCAAAGCTACTTTTGCGTCTCTATGAAGTCCTAATCATAGAGCCTTATCATTATAGAGAAGTTTATATAACCCATCTTCATCATATCCCCTAGCATCTCAAAATATATTATACTTGGCCAACCCCAATCTCAACCGCCCTTTTCCAAGAAGATGTGAAGCAAACCTCGAGTGTAAGCTCCTAATATGAGGGCTCTATAATGTTAAAAGTCGAGACCATACTTTAACATTGATAAGCTTTAAGCCTCGCAGGTTAACCTCAACTACTATAATGCCTCCCAATCTATAAATCTACAGGTCCCAAACCTATTCTCCTTAAGTCTTTGACATTGCTTCTCATAGGCCCTAGCATTAAAATGCAACTTCTTGGATTGCTTTAGTGAGATGAAGCACTAGCCTATAAAGCCCAAGGATGATGAAGTTTTGTTAAATTAGCTTAGATATCTAGAGGGACAATCACACTGATGGAGAGAAGACTATTATTTTCAATGATGATACAAGGATAGTGACAATCGATTCCTCTATTAAAAGGCTTACGTAGATGATGTCGTTCAACGATCTAGAGGATTAATAAGCAGTAGTTTCCTATATGGCACCACAAATAGCTCCACCTCCTAAATAGGATTTATAATTTATCTTATGGAGTTTTGTTTTCACTGTTTTGTATACTCTTTATCATAGATACATACATTTTAATATTAGTACTTCCCTTTTGTCTTACTTTTTGCTAGAACCTTTTGTATTTCAATACTATAAATATAGGGCAGGGATCATAGAATTGTGGATATATTATACTCAAGCTTATCAATTGTTTCATGACTTTCTTATCAAGAAATAATTGTTAAAGATTTTTTTTCTTTGAAAGCATAATATTGGAAACTGTTCATTTTGAATTTGATTATTTCGGTGATTTGGAATGTTTATGTAACTAGTTATGATTATTCGAAAATAAATAAATTAAATAAATTTTATTAATTTAGAGAATAAATGCTTAATGACCATTATGATATTATGTATGCAGAATACACAGGCATCAAATAATTGTGACTTTTCTTTAATATTTTTATTATCTTGAAAACAATAATAAGTAAAAATAAAAAGTTACTAAATAAGCATAATGATTTCACTGCAGTAGCTTTGAACGAATAAGTTAAAGAGTGGTGCTAGTAGCCATTTGATATAATCACCTATTTGAGTAATGGGGAGTATTCATGACAAGGTGTTTACTCTCAAGTAAAGAGGCTAGGTAACTTTTCAAACAAGCCTCTAATACTCTAGTTTTGTCGAAATTTACTTTTTAATAAAGGGATGTGCATATTTGAATGTTGATTCATGTTATCTTAAGCATATTCATTTTATGGATGGAATTGAATTTTATAACTCAGGAAAAAGTTTGAAGGATCATGAAGTGAGTTTAATCAATTTAAGAATTGATACAAGTAGTTAGTTGCAAAGCTTTTATTGACCATTTTATGGTGGAATGTGTAATGGAGAATCTTCATGGTTATGTTTCATTTGTTTAAATCTTTTTCATAATTGTTTTCAATTTAAGATTGAATGATGAATTTAGTTTTATTGAGGACATAAAATTGCTTAAGTATAGGAGATTTTAATGCATGCTAGACATACATTACTTTTGGCACTATTTTAATGATATCTATACATGTTTTTACTAATTTTTCGAAGATTTGATACTTAATTTAAGAAGTATTATCATATTAAGTCTTATTTATGCCTACACAAGAATGAGAAGAAAAATAGAAGAAGAATTAGATTGATTTGGAGCAATTTTGGAAGATTGGGAGAAGGACCATTAAAAACAACACCTAAATCCACCATGTTGAGGTTGCATACAAAAGCAATCACTTCTGCTTCTCCTTCATAATCCTAAACACCCCCATGTTACCCCCTGGAAGAAGAACATGACACCTTGTATAGAAATGTGTAGGTCTTGTGTTAGCATTAAAGATTTTTAAAGAATTACCAAGATAATATGACTAGCTATACAAACTCGTGGTAAAAAAGTTAAGGCTTCAAGTTTAACGAGGAAATAAGGCAAAAAAGAAGAAGCTTTTAGAAAAGAAATAGTGCGAAAGGATTGGAAATTCGATGGGGAACTATTTTGCATTTGTTATTAATCAAGATTTACATCATTATTTGAAGATAGAGCAAGATTCTAACAATATCCTTTACAGATTCAAGATTCAAGATTAAAAAACAATGATATCTGTATATTATTCTCTTTATTGTTTTTATATTTTTATTCATTAACTAAATAGATTATAAATTTAGGTAGAGTAGACATAGGATGTAATATATTTTGATTCATTATTTCGTTTAATAAAGAATGAGCTTTCATGAGATTTATACATATTTTTATAACTAATTAAATTGGAGGAGTGAAGGTGGAAACTTCAACTACATGATTCATGAATCAAGATTAAAGAGATAAGATGTATGACTAGATCACAAAATGGATAAAGAGGGTTAAACCTAAGCTACTTGAGAGAAAGCCACAAGATCTTCTTATGTTATGGTAAAACCTATCAAGAAAGTTCATAGAGCTAATTAAAGCATTCTTGAGTTTTCTAAATTTAAAAGAGATTTCGGTTGATCAATATATGAATAGGGGTTTAATGTCTTAAGAGAGAATATAATCAAAGTTAGGAACTCTTACTAGTATAAGAAACTAGAAATATTCATTAAACTAAGGAAAAGTTAAATATATTAAAGTCCTAGAGGATTTCTTATCAAATTTTAGCTCATCTATAGATTGATTTATTCATGATCATAACTCTGCTTTGGTGCTTACATTTTTTTCTTATTCAATCATCCTTAATTGTTGGTCTAGCTTATTATCTTCTTGAATAATGAATCTATTAACTAACATATTTTTTTCTTATTCAATCATCCGTAATTGCTGGTCTAGCTTATTATCTTCTTGAATAATAAGTCTATTAACCAATAAATCTTATGCATACTCACTTGTAATAACTACAATCATATTGTGCCCTTATAAAAGTAGACAATCATCCCACCTTATCAAATCCCCCTACTTATTTATGACCATAACTTTGCTTGTTAAGATCCTTTTTTGATTGTATGGTAATCCCAATTTCAAAAAAATATGTGTATAACCTAAATTCTTTCTTCGTCTTTCCTTCTCTAAAATTTGGAGACACCTATTTTTAAGATCAACTTCTATGTGCCTATGATCCCATCTTGGTCTTAGCTTACGAGCTCAAAGGAAAGAGCCACAATTGGTTTTAATAAGATCAAACACATTGCTTTCTAAAGTGAGTTGCAGAAGATTTGGATCAAGGTTTGCAATTGAAGTTTTTTTTCTTTATTCAGATCATCTTTTCCCAATCTCAGATTTGTATTAATGTCTTTTTTTAGATTTTTGTGTACAAAGATTTGATTCTACCTTTTTAAAGGTGGTGTTTTGTGATGTTTTTGAGTTTGACATTTTACTTTTTTTTCCAAATTGATTCTTATTTCCTACTATTTCTGGAGTTAATCTATAATTCTTTAGTTATTTGCAAACATCATACTTTGGACTGACTTGATTTTTTAGTTCCGATATTGACTTTCCCATTACCTACAAAGGATTGAACAAACATATCAACATCATCACAACTGTTGGAGGAATGTTTTCCTTTTTCCCTTTGTTCTTGTCCTTTTTTTTACATGATCAGGCAATGTCCACTTCTTTCTTTCTTTACAATATGTGGAATTCATGTAAAAGCAGCTTTATAGGATCATCCCACTCTGGTCTACTTACTTGTATTGTTGTATTTCACTTCATTTGCTTGTGGTACATCTCTCACTTTGTTTGGATTTTGATTTTTTTCTTTCCACAATTGTTTTCACTTTTGAACGTTTCAGTTTTTGATGGAATTTTTTATTTTATTATGGTTAAGTGGAAAAATTTAAGATTTAGAGTTTTTGAACATTTATGTGTTTTCTTTTATTTTCAAGAATAGAAAACTATTAATGGTTACCAAGTTAGTTTTACAAGTATGTACATGAACTTGAAATTTTGCTTACTTTATAACTTTGATTTAAAGCTTCTTGAGAAGACCTTTAAAGTCAATCTTTTCACTACCCATTGTCCATTTTCTTTGGCTTAGCTTGTCTGCTTTATTTTTCCTCCAAATTTGGGTTACAATTTATGTGCTTATATTTTGTTTCCATCTTCATATTACCGTCTGGGTTTCTCTCTGTTTCTTATATTGTGTGTTATGTTTTTTAGCTACTTTGATGCTTATTGATTTTGGGCTTTCTTCTAATTCAAACATTTCTTCTTAATCTTTATGTTCTTTGCTTCTCGTGTTTGGTTTATTTTTATGGTAGTCAACATCTAATACTTCGCATTTTTCTTCTTTCAATAAAAAATCTATAATACCACCTAATATTAAGAAATTGTAGACTAGCTCTATACGAATATTACTTGATTGACACCATAGTGAGAACAAGTTGCTGACCTAGATATTTTCCTTAATAATTTAATATCAGGGTAAACTGGGTGGCAATGACTTCTAATGATAGAGATAAGGATAGTCCTTTGATGAATCTTGGATATAAAGATAAAATGTTTACAGATTACGAATAGGTTTTTAGACCATCAGGACTCTTATAGGGAAGTTGTTGGAATTAGTGCAGATTTTAGACAGATATAAGATTCATATAGCATGCATCTAGGAGATAAAAGTGGATAGGAGTTGAAGCAAAAAAGATCAATAAGTTAAAAAATGAGGAGCTCCTAGTGACTTTTAATAGAAGAATTGTAAAGACTCAAATTGATTACTTCCCTATAAGGCAGAGTAATCGATCTAGTTGTAAGAATTATAATGTGATACTTCGCACTTGCTTGTTAACTCAGCATAGATTGTTGGCTATGGTTTTTAAAATTTAGGGTTAGAGAAAGAAGAGAAGTCTTCAGAGGTGTATCAGAGTCCGATGGTGGAACTTGAAAGGGATACTATGGAGTAATTTAAGAATGGAGTAATATATAAAGAAGAATGGAAAGTGGAAGGAGATACTAACCAGATGTGTGAGAGAATAGCAACTCATTTAAAGAATGTAGCTAAAGAGATCTTGGGTTTAGGGGTAGTAAGATGGAGCCTTGGTGGTTGAATGAAGTTATATAAGATAACATTAAGATCAAAAAGAATGTTTGTAAAGCTCTAGTGGATAGCACCATAGAAGTAAAATGGATAGTTAATAGAGAAAATTAGAAATTGCAAATCATGAGTCCAAGAAGATAGTCTCAGAAGCTAAAAGTGAAGCTTATGAGAAATTATATCAATGATTGGAAAGTAATATGGAGAAAAGGATATATTTAAGTTGGTGAGAGATAGATAATGGAAAGTGAGAGACTTAAAACAAGTTTGTTATACCATCTTACCATCTTACCGATCTATTACACCCTTCCAAGTGATTTTTCATTTCATCTTTATTATTCTTTCATTTAAATGTATAAGATGGATTTGATAGTGATGGATTTGGGTTTGATGATGATGTTCTAAACTTCTTTTGGGATTTGTTCTTGAATCAATGTTAATGTGATTTCTTTGGATGTTAATACATTAGGTGTTGTGATTATTTGTTGAATTTTCATGCTTCGGTAACAAATCAAGAGAGTGAACTGATAGCAAAATGATTAGATTAGGTAATGAGAGTTAAACAATCTAATAGATCACACAAATAATCAAATCAGGAATTTAGACGAAGAGAGATCTCATGTGAGGACCCGATTTTCTATTAGAGGGCTTAAGATCTAATTAGAATTGTGGGTTTTTTGTTAATTGAGAGACTGCAAATTCCATAATTCAATTAGGGGTTATGATTTAGGTTTTAATGATTATAACTTGAGAGAGAGTAATCCACCCTTCGAAAGTCTAGGACTGATACCGTATTAACTTAAAAGTAATCATGTTAGCATTGATGATAGGATAAACCCCCTTCTTATAATAGGCTAATCTTCCTTGTGTGATTTCCATTGTTAATTTGGTGGTGCTCAATTTCTTTTTTTTTTGGTGTCAATTTCACATTTTAATTCCAATCAATCATCTTCACGTGTTTATTTTCTATACAGTTTTTATTTTCTTTTTAATAATTCGTTAGGCCTTAGATAAATTAGAATTAGATTAGTTCAACAACTCCTCGAGGGATCGACACCTCATATATTACACCCACGACCTATGCACTTGCAGTATTTTAAAGGTTTAAAATAGGTTAAACCTTGCCTAAACAAGTTTTTGGCACCATTGTTGGGGAGTAGTAAGATTAGTTTAGTTCTTGTAGTCTAAGGTGTTCTCATCACTCTTGTGTTTGTGCATTTGTATGAATACAAGAGTCACTCGAAATTCAAGTCGGATCACTGAAACCCTAGCACTTAACATCACTTTCTTAGAATGAGCCATTCGAAGAGCCAAATGCTATGAACAAAAAATTGAAGAATAGATGGCTGAGGAATTTCGCCATGAGTTTCAGAAATGAGGAACCCAAGTGAACCAACCTTGAACCATCATGGATTTCATGAGACCGAGATTTAATGCAACCAATCGAGGTGTTGCTAGACCTCTTATTCAAGCAACTTCATTATAAATTAAGTCGGCCTTATTGAACATGTTGCAAACAAATGTGAAATTTTATAGACTGACTAATGAGGATCCTAATGAAGATATAGTGAACTTCCCCAAAATATGTGAAACCTTCTGATATCATGGGATGTCCAAAGACACGATGAGGATGAGGCTTTTCCCCTTTACGTTAAGGGATAGAGCCAAAGCTTGGTATCACTCTCTTAGTCCCTCAAATGTCACAACGTGGGAGAAATTGGTACATACATTATTAGAAAAGTATTTTACCCTCGTTATAACTACAAAGATGGTAAAAGAAATCACAAACTTCCAACAGAGTGATGGGGAATCACTTTACGAGGTGTAGGAGAGATATAAGGATTTGCAAACGAGGTGTGCATACCATAACCTACCAAAAGAATTTCTTTTGCAAACCTTCTATAATGGAGTCGATCCATCCATCAGAGGTACTATAGATGCAACATCAGGCAGATCGCTTATACGAAAGACTTTCTGTGGATGAATGACAGGAGTAGACAACCCACAACCCTCTGTGAGAAAAATGGAACTTTAAATGTTGAACCAATTATAGAAATGCAAGCTAACATTGAAAACTTGACACGACAGTTGAACAACATGAAAGCTTCTTCTTCAACCCTTGTTAAGGTCATTCAATAAAGATATGAGCTATGCGGCCAGGATAATCATGATACCATCGACTGCTTCCAGATTCAAAGTAATGAAACGGAGCAAGTTAAGTATATAGGAGCACAGTTTGTTCGTGGTGGAGGGAATAACCCTTATTCAAACATTATAATCCTAAGTGGAAGAATCATCCAAATTTTACGTGCTCAAACAATGTTAGAGGTCAATTCTGACCTCAATGGCCACCTAGTTTTCAATAGGACATAAGCTAAATTGGATAAAATCTTGGAGTAGCTAGGAAGCTTAGATGATGCTCAAAATAGTTTAGAAGGTAGATTAGAACAAGAAAGAAAGAATCATGCTTCATCCATCCACAATCTAGAGGTTCAATGAACCAATTGTCAAATGCTTTATCTGCACAAAGTGCAAGAATTCTCCCAAGCACCACCTCAACATCGAGGGAGCAACTAAAAGCTATCACACTTCAAAGTGGGAAGGAACTTGAGCAACCCACAAAGAAAAAAGGTTGCAAACCCTTCTCCTATTGAGATAGACCAAAAAAAAAAGAGAAAGAAGTGGACATGAGCAAATACCCTCCTTACTTTGCTCCTCCGCCATATCCATCCAAAGTTCCATATACTCAATGACTGTAAAAGACTAAACTAGATGCACAATTTGAAAAATTCGTGAAGAAAATAAAGATGTTCGAGATAAATCTTTCATTCGTCAAGGCTTTAGAACACATGCCCAAATATGCTAAGTTTTTTAAGGACATATTATCGAAGAAGCGTACTTAGGATGACAACCAAATAGTACCTTTAACAGGCACTTGTAGTTCAGTAATAACCGTCCATATGCCATCCAAGCTGAAAGATCCAGGGAGTTTCACAATATTTTGTGTGGTTTGTGAATTTGAATTCACCAAGAGTCTTTGCGATTTAGGGACAAGTATCAAACTTATGCCCTTTTCGATCTTCTGAAAATTAGGGCTCAACTAGGTCAAACTAATGTCAATGCTAATTTAATTCGCTAATCAATCTATTAAAAGACCATTTGGAGTGGTAGAAGACGTTTTAATGCAAGTGGATAAGTTCATTATTCCTATGGACTTTGTGGTTCTGGACTTTGAGGAGGATAAGAACTATCCACTGATTCTTGGGCAACCTTTCATGAACACAAGAAAAGCATTAATCGATGTTCATGTAGGAAAACTGACACTTCGTATTGGTGAAGATCATGTGGAATTTAATATGAATAAGGCTTAAAAAATTCGAAGGAAAGCAGCGCACGTATGAAAATTGACATTATGGATAAAAGTGTGCAAGAACAACTAGATAATTACGTTATAGAGGTGAAATCAATAGAAGTGGAGACAAACTATGCAATAGAAAAGGAGAACAAGGATGAGTCGGAAGGAGGTGATGAGATGGAGGAGTCCGATGTTCAAACTCATCAAGACATATTAGTCTGAACCGAAATACCTATACCACCCTCCACAGAGAAACCACCGTCTTTAGAGCTTAAACCTTTGCCTACACGTCTCATATATACATTCCTAGGTGGAGGTCAAACTTTACCCATCATCATTTTTGACCAACTAGATGAGAAACAAGAGAGTAAAGTGGTGGCTATTGTTAGGAAGTTGGTGAAAGGCATAAGGTGGCAAATATCCAATATTCAAGGTATAAGCCCAAATGTTTGTAGGCATCGAATAAACCTCAAGGAAGGATGTAGGGCAATGCGGAAATGTCATCATAGGTTGAACCGTAACATGAAAGAAGTGGTCAAGAAAGAAGTAGTAAAACTCTTAGATGCTGGGATAATCTATCCCATACCTAATAGTGAATAGGTCAGTCCAGTATAGTGTGTACCAAAGAAAAGTGGAATAACTATAATGAAGAGTGAAAATGGAGAATTAATTTCAACAAGAACAATCACGAGATGGAAAGTGTGTATAGACTATCGCAAGCTCAACAAGGTGACTAAATATGACCTTTTCCCTCTTCCATTCATAGATCAAATGATAGAAAAAGTGGATGGTCATTCATTCTATTGCTTCTTGGATGGTTACTTGGGATACAATCAAATATTCATATACCCCAAGGATCAAGAAAAGACCGCCTTCATATGTCGTTATAATACCTTTGTGTATAGACGGATGCCTTTCGAATTATGCAATGCCCCAGCTACATTTCAAAGATATATGATGTTTGTCTTTGTAGATATAATTAAGGACATAATGGAAGTTTTCATGGAAGATTTTTCGAAATTTGGAGACTTTTTCGAAATGTTTCTGACCAATGTGAACACGGTACTCCAAAGATATGAAGAATCACATTTAGTGCTAAATTGGGAGAAGTGCCACTTTATGGTGTAAGAGAGGATAGTACTCAGGCATAAGATTTCTCACTAAGGATTTGAACTGGACAGGGCAAAAACGGAAGTTATAGAGAAACTCCCACCTCCAATCAAAGTTAAAGGTGTGCGAGGACTCTTAGTCCATATTGGGTTCTACCGTCGTTTTATTATAGATTTCTCAAAATTTGTAACACCCTTGAAAAATTTTTTAGTCAAGGATATGCCTTTCCTTTTTGATGAAAATTGTTTATCTGCATTTAATCAATTAAAGGAGGCATTAACATCAGCCCCAATCTTAACGCCACCTGATTAGGCACTACCGTTTAAGGTCATGTGTGCTACAAACGACTAGGCTATAGGTTGCATGTTAGGTCAAATGAGAGATAAAAGGTTGCATGCGATATACTATGCAAACAACACCCTTCGGGACCTCAACTTAATTACACCATCATAGAAAAGGACCTCAACTTAATTACACCATCACAGAAAAGGAATTACTTGTCGTGGTATATGTATATAACAAGTTTTGGTCATAACTCTTGGGGCCTAGCGTGATCGTATTCACCGACCATGCTACTTTAAAATATCATTTTGCCAAGGAGTATGCGAAACTGAGACCTATTCGATGGGTGCTACTATTACAAGAGTTTGATATAGAAATATATGATAGGAGTAGAGAATATGGTTGCAGATCATTTATCACGATTAGAAGGAGGGAAATTTGAGCAAAGTGAGTGTTAAGCCAGTTTTACAATTTATAAAACCCTCAATAATCTGCAAGTGCACGGGTTGTACCTTGTAGTATTGATGGATCAATCCCACGAGGAGGATACTAGCCTAATCTTAAATCGTCTAAGGCTTAGAGAAAAGAATAAAAAGAAATAAACACTACACAACTGAACACGGAAAGTAAATATTGGAAATTGATTCAAGAATTGTAAAGTGGAAAATTCAACAAGACAGAATTAAACTGAGGAGTCACACAGGTCAAATCCGTCAAGAGAGTTAATCAAGTTATGAAAGAGGGGATTTTACCTATCATTAATGCTAATCTAACCATTTATGAGTTTACGGGATGTCAGTTCTAGACAGTCATAGGCTTGATTACTCTCTCTCGAGTTATAACCATTAAACCTTAAATTGTAAACCTTACTCAAATTATGGAACTTACAATCTCTCAATTCATAAATTACCCAAAATTCTAATTAGTTCTAAAGCTTTTTAATAAACAATCGGGTCTCGCACGAGATCTCTCTTCATGAAATTACTGACTAGATTGATTAAGTGGTCAATTAGATTGCCTAAATCTCATTAATCTGATCTAATCATTTTTATCCAGCTTACACTCTCAGTTTATTATCGAAACATGTAAATACATTAATCAATCACAACACCCAAACCAATAAACACAAAAACAACTAAATCAATATTAACTTAAAGTAAAATCCCAAAGGAGAGTTTAGAACATTATCAATAACCCAAAATCCATTTCCAAACAATCTATCTCAACTTTATACATTTAAATGAAAATGGAAATAAAGGGAAATTGGAACTTAGGTTGGACAAATTGCGAAGGTAGCGGCGTTGGGATACAACCTGATTCAGGGAGCAGCGACGTCGGGATCCACTTCTTGTTCCTCCTTCTTCCTCTTCTTCTTCTTCTCTCTCTCTTCTTTTTCTCCCTCTTTAGTGTTTCCAAGAGTGGCTGAATGTAAAGCTCCCTTCTTTCTTCTCTTTTTGTCCTTTAAATAGTCTCTTATGTCTTGGGTAACCTTAGGGCTTTTTCGGGGTCTAAAAGGTCCAAAAAGTCCCTCAAAACATGAAGTTCATAAGTGTCCGCGCGTCTGCCCAATGTAGACCACGATCTTTGCCTACATCTGACCCTTCTGTCA
Organism: Erythroxylum roraimae; assembly: GCA_027568915.1. NCBI lineage: Eukaryota > Viridiplantae > Streptophyta > Magnoliopsida > Malpighiales > Erythroxylaceae > Erythroxylum > Erythroxylum roraimae. Next base: position 956 of record JAOSBL010070746.1, on the reverse strand, counting down.
CAATCGTGGCCTAATTTGTTTCGGCCTGAATGTCTCTGAAACTTCTCCATTCTTCGATGTTTACGTCGAAACACTAGCAAACACATCAAGGTACCACAAAAACATAATATTTAAGCGTAAAAGCTTGTACTAACCCATAAAACACTAAAAACACAAATAATTGACAAACTAACACAATTTTTGTCACGACCTGGTACCACATTGGGCCCATAAAGACTGTGGCATACCCAGGCTAAGGACACTCATGGTATCCTTAATCCAACTATGCAAAGTTAACTGAATATCTCTTCTCTTTTTTAAAAAAAATTGGGCAGTACAATGGCTGTATTTTAAAAGTACCAAAACTCAATCAAATGCCTATAAACAATTTTTAAACACACTTCTATATTCACATCCAAAAATTTTACCACAACTTCAGGACTTTAAAATCCACTCAAGGCAATCTCAACAACAGTATCAAAAATTCATACATAAAGTTTTTTACAACAACAACACAGTCAAGAGTTAAATTTATATAATCATAAAGTATATCAACATATCCAATCTAATAAAAATAGTAAAATAGTTCATGAGCAACTATGTAACTAAAGTCTAAGACAGAAAACTACCCACGTGCGGTAATACCCCGAAATGTCACTAGACCGCATGATCCACTCAGAGCTTCAAGCTCACTAAATTAACCTGTATGGTTGGAAAGTGGAGGGCTGTAATTACACTATGTAAGGAGGGGTGTAAGTACACTATGTACTCAGTGAGTAGGAAAAGCATATATTACGAATAGAACTCGATACACACCAAAACGGTGTAGATAACCTATGTAGTGAAACATACATCACATAGAAACATATAGGCCTATATGGTTTCTAACCAGTATACGTTGAGTCATAGGCTAAGTCTGTGAAACATACATCACATAGAAACACATAGGCCTGTGATGTATGTTTCACAGACTTAGC
>JAOSBL010069917.1:0-20035 GCA_027568915.1 Erythroxylum roraimae | reverse complement strand
AATGCACAAGTCGACTTATCGGTACCGAGCAAGGATAAGTCGACTTACACATGGTACAAGTCGACTCACCACTTACAGGCTTAAACTTACAGTTGGATGGATGGGAGAGCTGATATTGTTAATGTTCCTTGACCCGATTAGGATGATCAATCTGAGGACCCTTCTTCATCAGACTATCCTGGATAACATCATGAGGGTGATTCTTGACTTTTGTATCTTCTTTCTTTGTCTTTGTTACTTATGTATATCTCTTATTTTCTTTCCATTGTTATTTTGTTTTATCTAACATTATAGAAAATGATGTTTCTTGTTTCTTAATTACCTGTGTTATTTTCATTATTTTTATTCTTTTTATCCCTTTTTCTTCATATTTAATTTGCAAAGATATTAGTCTAATATTGGATGGATAGTCCCAAAATCATAATCAAAAAAGCTTATTACTTAGGAAAGTACCAAGTCAACCTTCTCACTTATAATATATGCTTATATCGTATACATTAAGGACAATGTACGACTTTATGTGTGAGGAAGGGGTTAATGATTTTAATGATTTTCTTAAGCTTATTATAATCTTGGTTATTCAATTTTATTAACTAATATTCTTAATTAATTGAAATATGTCTATAAATATTTTATTTGATTATTGAATATTGATTTGAAATAGTATGCAAAAGGATGATGGTTAGAATAAAATTGCTTTTATAAGTCACAATTTTTAATAGTCATTGAGGTAGTCAAATTGAATGAAATTATATATTATTCACACACAAAACTATCTTTTTCATTGAGTTTTTGAGCCTAAGAACAAAATTTTCAAAAATTTTAAAGCCTTGTTATTCTTTCAGGTGTGCTATTATGCATAGTTGAATGATTCTAGAACTTGCTTTTATTATACATATTGATATCATATTTTGTTAAATTACAATCATTAAAAAATGATAAAGGCACTTAGATTCAACAATTTGTTTAGCCTATATTATTTGATAATTACCTTGTCATAATTTATCTTTAGGAATAACTAAGTTTGAACCTTAGGTCTTTCATTGATCATAACCCAATTATTAACCTTCACCTTATTTTCTTTAAAGCCTTTTTATTATTTTGAACCCTTAAGGTTATTTACATTACTTGCTTGTTTAAAACTTGAAAATTTGAAATATTCAATATTTCTTTAACAGTGGTACATGGTGAATGCTCAAAATTATTTTGATAAAAAGAGGAGCATAGAAAAAAAGAAGAAAAAAATAATAGCAATGGACTTACAATGAATGAACCTTAGTATTTTGTAAGCAAATTTCATGTAATGTCTCTTTAGTAGATTTCCTTCAAATCAATCCTTTTTGTTATCTCAATCATATCATACCTAAGCCCTATTACAACCTATAAATACCTTTTAAATGTTGTTTTTAGTTTACATATAAATGGTGGAGATGTGATAATGTTACAAGTCTATAGTAAGAGTTCTACTATGTATTGATTTAAGAGTTTGATAGTTGTCACCTAAAACACTTGAGTGCATTGAGTGAAATCTTGGTGAGGGTGTAAAGGGTTTATGCTTTTGATTTCAATGTGATTATTGATATGATTGTTATTAATATTGACTTATGAAGTTAGTTTAGTATAACTTGACTCCAATTGTATGTTAATTTGATTAATATGATATAATGATTAATATGAATGGATAGGTTGAGATAATAAAGGATGGATGTTGCAAAGTTGATAATTTAGATCATGATTTGCTGGAGGACCAGCAAAAGTTTAAATGTGGGGAAGTTTGATATATGCATATTTGACTATTATTATACACCCATATTTGATGTATTTTGCTTCATATTTCGGATTTTTGTTGTAAGTACCTAATTCTCTCCAATTACATTTATAAGTCATAATTGCCTTTATGGATTAAAAGGAGAAGAATTAGGATGCAAATGTGGCATAAAATGAAGTTTTAAAGTGATTTAAAGATACACGGTCGTGTCTATGCCTGTGTAAGTATCTGTGTCTAGGAATGCCAATGATCCGGGCTACTCTGGGCCGAGCCGAGCACTCCTAGCCGTACTATGGGGGCTAGGTGGCCCGTGGCTTGACGGGCTAGGATAGGTAGGGCCACTTTATATTTTAAAAAAACGTTAAAAATGACATTCTTTTTGACAAAATGACATCATTTTTGAAGTAACGGTCAAACGGCTCAGTCTGGACTCAACCCACGGCCTGGTCTGGCCAACCACTTTTGGCTTGTGGCTCGGTCAACCCAGGTCAAAATCGGGTTGAGCCAGCCAAAATTAACATCCCTATCTATGTCATTATAAAATTGAAAATTTTGGAGTTTTTGAATATACACCATCTTTCAACAAGCTTGTGTATTAGATCGTGTATGTCCAAGAAATCCTAAATCTTACTATAAAAGGACGTAAGTAGAGGCAAATAAAGGAGAGCTGACTTTTACAGCATATTTCAGACGTGAAAAATCCAAAGAGGTGACAATTTTGATTTAGAGACAAGGAGAACATAAAGTTAACATCAAAAGAGATCCGATAGAAGACAACATCATTGTAAGAAAATTCAATTGAATAGAAAGAAAGATTTAGAATTATGAACTCTTTGTTTTATATTAGTTTTCTGCATGTTTATATTTGATTTCATTTTCGATTATGAGTAACTAAACCCTTTATATTGTCCAGGTGTGATGAACCATAATTTGTGATACAATATGTCTTAATCTTTTATTCAATGTAATTACTTTGATTGATTTATTGTGATTCAATTATTTGTTTTATGCTTGTTCTAATATATCCAGAATATTAGTGCATGATTTGATTTCATATATTTGAGATTGAGAAATCCTTCATATGGAATAGATCTACCATATTGAAAGAAGTTTATTGCAAACCTGGAGATAGGTTAATATAAATCTTTTGGATTAGGGTCAAACCTAATAATGGAATTCATAAATCAATAAAGCAAATTTTGGGGTTTTAACTAGAAAAATTTATGTTAATCAATCGATGTATTAGTTGTTAGTAGTAGTCTTGAAAGAGTTATTAACATAAGATACGAATTTTCACGGTCTAATAATCAATAAAATAATTGCATGATAAAAGGTTAATTATTTAATGGTTTTTAGGGGAATTTATCATCTAGACACTAATCTTTGATATTGATTTTTCTAAGTGATTTCCTTTGTCTTTCGCGTTCATTATTATTTCCAATTTTATATTATTTATTTAAGTTTTATCTTTAATCGAAAACCAATGTCCAATTCGTAGGCTAGATAATAAGAGAAGGGTAATTACTAAAACTTAATGTCTTCGTAGGATGAACTCATACTTGCTTGGGTTAGCTACAACTATGACATGCATTTGCGGTTAATTTAAATATTGATTTATAGAAAAATATCAATCAATGATTGTCATATGGTGATATGATATATGATACTTAAATGATTGGCTTAGGTCAAATAGGAGATTATTGGTTTATGCATTATAGATAATCAGTTTGACTGTAGTTTAGTGATAATTATTTAAAGTCATTCTTTATCTTATACATGTTTAGATATATATGATATAGTCCATGTGATAATTATATATTGCAAATGAAATTATAATGAGATTCATATGACATTTATGTATTATCCTTAAATTGTTCATAGTCATTGTTCTATTAAGACTAAACATTAATAGAATGTAAAAACTAGCACACATTTTGTTTTTCCTTATGAAGGAAGTATTTGATCTTATAGACTAAAGGATGGGCATACTTAAACAAACGTGTGGGTGCTTGTTAGAGAACAAGTTCACTGAACATACTTGATATGAAAAATCCATTTGGAACATTACTTGTATATCTATGAAAATTCTCATTGTGATGACTGTATAAGTGATCCTTTGACTTGAGGTCTCCAAAGTTATCTCAGATAAGAATTGCTATAATTTGATACTACTTATGACCTATTCTATTCATGGGTAGATCAGTAGGTAATAATTGGATTTAGGATGAATTACATGGAGGTAGTTGACTGATCAAGATATGATTTAGCACCCTAAAGTAATTAGGGAAAATATTCTGTTGTTCTCAATTAGAATTGATTTGGGAAATCATTGGCCAAGGTGATATGAGATTTTGTAAATAGCTTATAAATGTCATTAATTGAATCGATAACTAATGGTGAAGAACTAATATGATTGGACTCAAAATAGAGTAGATTTAATTTTATGCTCTATGTCTAATCAGAACATTGTATAATAAAAGGATTGAATTATACAAAAAAATCATGCAAAAAAAGATTAGTCAAAATCACTTTGGCATTCCTAAATATTTGGATGGTCGTCATATGTTGCTAGATGTCAATCTTGATATATGATTATAAATTGTTTAATTGAAAAATTAAAGATAAATTTATCTAACTCTAATTATGAATTATAATTACAATTATAATTTATAATCATTGATAACATATTTGAGGACCTAATGGTAATCCAGTTAGACTTTGAATGTAAAGTTTAAGAAACTTTATGATTTAATATAAGATATTTAATAAATAAGGATCAATATGGGATATCGGATCTTATTTAGACATAATTGGTATTTAATCAGAATTGTTTGTAATTCTAAAAAAAGTTTAATTGAAATTAAAATTTAATTTCAATTAAATTACTAAAATATTCAAAACTTATTATAAATAGACTTAAGTTCTAATAGAGTTAACACTTTTTGCTTAACCCTCTCTATAAGATGTATAGAGTTCTCACAAAATGTTTCGTGGATACCTTTAGAAGCCAAACACTTTTATGTTTACGGTAGTTGAGATGGATCGATTTCAAAAACTATTCGAGGGTTACAATAAGAATATAATCAAGTTTTGAAATAAGGTATAAATTAAGATTTATGCTTTATTATGATTTAATTGTTAATCATTTTATAGAATTAAAGTGATATTAGTTTTCAAGAAATCAAAATACAAAAAAGGTACGTAAATATTCTGTTGTAGTTGGGATTAGATCCTATCCCAATTTCTCAACATTAACATCATAATGATATGAGATGTTTATGTAAAACTTATAATATTAGATATGATATCATATATTTCATTATATGATTGACACTTTATTATTATATATAGTGATTACATTTTATCAACTTTATTAATGAAAATAAATTCCAAAAAAAAACTTTATTAATAAAAAGTATTTAATTAGAAAATTTCTAACATTAAAAGTTTTAAGTAAAAAGTTGAGAATAAAATATCCATATCCATCCATTCTCAACATTATGGTGCGGAAGTATAAATTATAATGAAAATTTGTGTAAAATGTGTTTCCATAAAATCAATAATCAGCGAAGCTTTCAGGTTGTTCTTCTAGAAGACGGTGCCTTTGCCTTTTTGCCGATTTTCCGATTTGCCCCTTCGCTTTTGGGTGCTGTCCCGCTCTCCTGCACATTGCTGCTCCATCCAACCATGAAAAGCCACAAACCAAACATTAACTCTGCAAAAGAACACAAACATCAGCTGTCAACTTACCTATATACAAAAGAACACAAACATCAGCTGTCAACTTACCTATATATATAACAGCTGATGTTTGTGTTCTTTTGCAGTATATATATATATAGGTAAGTTTGACAGCTGATGTTTGTGTTCTTTTGCAGTATATATATATATATATGTATAAACCAAAGCTTCTACATGAAACTGCCCTTGGCTTGCTTTGCAGGTTACGGCTATCTGAAATTCTGTCCTGTAATAATAGTATTATGTATCAAGGCTCTCTTCTCTTTTGCCGTCATTTATGACTGTTTTTTAAATCACTTAAATTCTCTTCTCTTTTGCCGTCATTTATGACTTTTTTTTAAATCACTTAAATTTCTCTTCTACTTTGTTCTAAACTCCCAAAGCCATTTGCCGTCTAAAGTCATTTTAATATATTTCACTTCAAATCTTGAAGTCTTATACAATTAGGCAGGAATGACAACGGGCAGTCTATAGACTTAGATTGAATTGTTTTTAATAAGTTTGTTTATAGGTCAGGCTCAGGTTCAAGGCTTATAAGATTTAATAACACCCTACCTTCAACTCGAGTTTTGGGTAGGGCGTTATCAAATCTTATAAGCCCACCACGTTTCCGCGGCAGCCCACACTTATGCGAGTAGCCCATACTACCCCGTACTGAACGATCGGCGCAAGATCATTACAACACGATTCGAACACAAGACGTGGGAGTCACTTGTAAGCTCTGATACCACTTTGCTACCCAAAACTCAAGTTGAAGGTAGGGCGTTATCAAATCTTATAAGCCATTTCTAAACGTCCTGCTGAGTATAAGGAAGATTTCCTGATCAAATCTTATAAGCCACTTTGGGTTTACTACGCGGAAATTGTTTTATTTGTTCGTTTATATGTTTTAATTGTTGTAGGATTTCATTTTGATTTCGTAATCAGGATAAACTCGATCATCTGAAAAAGGTTAAAATTGTGTTACAAAGATGTAAAGCAAAAGGATTAGTTTTGAGTAAAAAGAAAGCTAGAATTGCCTAACATTCAAGCCTTATCGTAAATATTTTCGAAAAAATAAATATAGGCAATTTAAACCTAAACCAAAAGATTGTCCTTAGAAAAAGAAAAATTGTAAATGTTGGCTTTGTAAGGAAGAAGGTCATTATGCAAACCAATGTCCCAGGAAAAACGATAAACAATATAAAAATAATGCACATATATTCTACCATATTAGATGTAGACACTTTAGAATTAACTGAATCATTAGGAACCTTCCAAGTAAATACCTTATTATCCAATGATAAACGAGGACAAATTGCAAAAACCCAAGCTTTGTAAGGAAGAAGGTCATTATACAAACCAGTGTCCCAAGAAAAATGATAAACAATATAAAAATAATGCACATATATTATATTCTGCGCATCAAAACCATTTAGAACCTATTGAATCCGATTTTGAGACAGGCCAGTGTTTCCTTTTCATGTATTGGATACTTGATTTCAGCGGGATTGAATGTCCCATTTATATACTTGCAAAGTAAATACTTTCATTGTTTGGATGGTCGTGCCAAAAGGCATCCTGCCCATGTATCCTTGCTAGCATCAATTTGTTCTAGCAGTTTATCCTTGGGAAGATAATTATTACAATTCAAACGAATTCCAAGTATTTATGTGGATTCATTAGATATAACATTCGACCCAATTATAATCAAGGCTGTCTGATCTGATAGCAACTAGAATTAAATCAATACAATTTTGTCTTGCTGGAGGTCTTAGTTTGGTTTGAAATTTGGTTCCTACTTTCGCAACTTCATTAAAAAGTTGATCAATATAGTGGATTAATAGATACAATTTACAAAGTATCAGTATTTTGTCCAACTTTCCCGTTGGATTTACACAAGCAGTTAAGAGTTATAAGGATCGTTTCGCCAAGGATCGGGAAATATTCATAAAGATCTACAGCAACTATCCTATGTTTGAAGCAAAAGACTCAACCACCAGTGCAGCTATCAGTGCAGCTATCATACTCCCAAAAATTGCTGAGAGTGCGTCGATGTTCAAAATAACTGCATCTGTTGTTGTTATTATCCATATCTAGATAGAAAATCTAGATGATAACAAGATATATAAGAAGATATAACTGGAGATGTATAACAAGATGTAGAAGATAGATGTTAGAGTGATGAAGCTACTAAACAAGTAACCATTATAAGCATACCTTTTCCTTTTGTTACGGCTAATAAGTGTTTGGATGCAATGCAAATAGTTGCTCCTTTGTCTATATAAGCATTAACTTTTTAATTCTGAATTACTACTTGAATAAAAGTTGTGTTGGGATTCAATTGTTGATTCAGAGTTTTCTTGAGAATAAGATCCATTGTCAGATTCATAAAATTCCATATAGTATCTTTGTCATGTAAATCTCCAAAAGGTTTTTCTACTTGTAATAATAATTGAATTCGATTAGACCATTCTAATAATAATTCTTCAGCATTTGTAGAATTGTTTTTAATAAGTTGGTTTATAAGTCAGGCTCAGGCTTAGGCCGATTTGAGATCCAACTATTCTAACCAAATTGTTTAGAAAAGTTAGGTCTAGAATAAGCCTTAGGCTAAGAGCCTAATTTAAAAAAATATTATTTTATACTTTTAATTTTAAAAAATTGACAAACAAGTTCATGAGCCGTCTATTGCCATTCTTATAATTAGGCCAGGTATTTTTCCCAATTGATGGATAGTGGATGTTGTTCAATTAATCTCTATTGGATAAATCTCAGATCTGAGTCCCACTCCCATCTCCACTTCCAGGTAAAAGTCATCAACACTACAGAGCTTGCATTCTTCTCATCCCTTGCCCATAAAGTTCTATGAGAAGATGCATTCAGACTTTTAGACCTAATAACAACTTGCATGGACAAGTTGATTTCTTTGTAACTTGTGAGCTAACTTATCCATATAGGTCCACTTTATCATCCAACCATTTTGATTGTGGTTAATTGCTAGAAAATCCCCCCAGTTGCAAGATTAGCCATTTTAAACTACAAAATCTCATCACGTATATATTATTTATATAAATCATTAATCAATTTCCTTTTTTAAAACTGCAGTCTAAAACCCAATAGCTTCCATGAAGTAGAAACAGACAAGACTACTGCGGACGTGTCAATAGGCAACATTGCAATCTTTTAAATGGATTTCCTTCCGAGCCCCTTTTCGAGTATAAAGCAACAACCAGTCTTTAAAGTTTGAAGGCCTATGCTATGCCAATTCCTCTGCTTTTCTCTATCAAAAGCTCTAACTGATAACTTCACGCTTTAGAATGCGTTACTTGACCATGAAAACCACTACTCTACAAACATCGCACCTTCCTTCCTCTCACAATAATAATTGATAACTGTAAGTGCTTGCCTAACTACTCTTGGCTTCTATAGTTCTATCCCCTCCCTCGACTCTGTCTTAAAGCTTGCAACTTTTTTGCCGCTTTCTATCTATTTTCATCTTCTCTGTTTTATCTATGCGCCATCAATGGTGTTCCAAAAGAAACAAAGAGTAAAACAATTGATTCCAGGATTGCCCGATGACATGGCAGTGGAGTGTCTGATTAGAGTACCTTATCAATTCCATTCTTGTATGAAATCTGTGTGTCTCACATGGCAGAGTTTGATTTCCAGTCCGTCGTTTTATCAAGAAAGAAGAAAATCTGCCACTCCTGAGCAGATCCTCTGCCTCGTTCAGCCCCTCCCGGCGGATATGGAGTCACCCACAACAACAACCGGGAAGGACGACGACCAACGTTCGCGATATGCTCTGACCATATACAACGTTACATACAATATTTGGCAGAGAACAAAGCCTGTTGAAGGTATTCCAATTTTCTGCCAGTGTCTGACATTTCAATCGTCTGGCAAAATTCTGTTATTTGGTGGTTGGGATCCGATAACATTGGAACCGGTACCTCACGTGTACATCCTAGACATGGTCGGAGAAACCGCCGGAAAGTGGAGACACGGAGCGCCGATGAAAGTGGCAAGATCTTTCTTTGCATGTGCAGTGGCGGGGGAGTCCAGCGTGTACGTCGCCGGAGGACATGACGGTCGGAAAAATGCGTTGAGGTCAGCAGAGGTGTACAACCTTGATAGAGACGAATGGACAACGTTGCCTGATATGATTGAAGAGAGAGACGAGAGTCAAGGGTTGGCTTGGGAAGGTGACTCAAGGTTCTGGGTTGTGAGTGGCTATGGAAGTGAAAGTCAAGGCCAGTTCAGGTCTGATGCGGAATGCTACGATCCTGTTACTGGGTCGTGGTCTAAAGTTGAGGAGGTTTGGCCTTTTGCAAGTAACAGTCCAAGAGGAGCGAATGTCACAGTCAATAATAAGAAAAGGAAGAACCAATGGTGGTGGTTTTTGGGTGGTGAACAGCGGCGGCAATTAGGTGAAAGAGCTGAGAACGGTGATGAGAAGCTGAAAGTGAGCTCGGTTGTTGGTGTTCCGGATTGGATTAGTGGGACAAATCTGTCTGCCACAGTTATTGGAGGTGCTACCATGAAGAGTGAGCATAGAGTGTTTGTGATGAGTGGCGGCGGCGGTGGGTCGTCGTCATTGGTTTGTGGTGAGTGTGACGGGGAAGGGGCGTTCATTGTGGATGTGGATGAGAAGGCAGGGAGTTCCAAGTGGAACCATGTTCATACTTCTCCAGGATTTTCCAAGTTTCCATATTCAGCTTCTTATCTTAGTGTTTGAGAAGTAGAACTGATTGCGAGTGATAGATAAGGCAGCGAAGACGGGTTAATTACAGTAAAGTTGTATGATGCCACCAGCATTTGCAATACTTTGTATGTACGGCAAAATCAAACTGTCCGGCCTGGCCTGATATTGGCCTGATTTGAACGGGCTATGGACAGATCCGAGCCACGAGTCGACTATGATAGGCGACCATGGGTAGGCCACGGTTGGGCAGGCCATGGGCTTTATTATTTCTTAAAAAATGACATTATTTTTTATTTTTAAAAAATATATATATATGATGAGCTGTGTTTAGCTCGATCTGCGACCCATCCTAGTTCACCGGGCGGCAGGCAGCCCGTGTGGCCTACAGCCTTGGAAGCCCTCAAATAGCTCCACATTTCAATGAGATCAAATTCCCTTTTACAAAAACAAAGTATCAGGGATGTCGATAGGTCAACCCAGACTCGGGTTGCTCATGACTCAGCTTGGCCCGATCCCTAATCTGTGTGACCCACGAAAATGAAAAGACACTTGGAACCTTTTGACAAAGAAGATTTAGTGAAAAAGTCAGCGAGATCATGGAATTATATGTTGCTTTGCTTTTAACCGTTAATAGCTCGATTTGGTTAAATGAAATTATCATTTCATTTATGATCTATTTTTGATAATAAATTATTCTTTTATTTAGTTAAAAAAATATACATAATATATAATTTAAGAGTTTACGTATTCCATAAATTTGGTGAATAAATAAACTCATCCTCCTCTTATCTTTATCTATTTCAAGTGAGTTAAAAAATAAAAATGAGGACTTGTTGGATAAAAATATCCTTAAGAAATCCATATAACTGCTTAACTATAAAAATAAAATAAAAAATACAAATTAATAATAATAATAATTTTTTTGAAAAAGGAAATCAGTATAATTAAAGAAGATGAAATTTATAAGGTCATCAAAAGGGAAAAACCATTTATATAGAACACAAGAAGAGAGCCAACAAGAAAGAAATCAGCTAACGCAGCAAACATAGCCTAAACAGAACCTCCATCTATCAGCTATAGTCGTAAGGCATGACAAACATTAGAGCTACAAGTAACTTTCTTTGTCAAAACTATCGCCCGAACGTCAGACATAATTAAGCAGATCAAACTCTCTTTCGTAGAAGAGGTACTCTGGAAGCGTTGAGAGTTTCGTTCTCGCCAAAGCGAGTATAAACAGACCCCAAAGACAATAATTTGTACAGGTTTGTTGGAACCTACAGGTGAAGACAGATAACTAGTGATATTCATAATTTCGGACCCAGGATCCGTCCAACAACATTAGTCACAAACAGCTCTCCAAATAGAATAGTTAAATGGGCACTCGAAGAAAAGATGAGAATAAGATTCCATCTGAAGGGAACACATTGGGCAAGAAGGATCCATGTACACGTAAGGAATACGGTCAGCAGTCAATAGTTTATTCTAAATAGCTAACTAGAAAATGAAGGAGATCCGGGGTGTTAAAAAATTGCTCCAAACTGTAGGTGCTCAAGGGACAGGGAGTCCGCGATGACTCAAATAATAATAATAATAATAATAATAATAATAATGTATTTAATAAGAAATAATAAATATTTTTTATCTTTTTGTTAATTATTCCTTTGTCATTCTAAATTTATATTTTTAAACCAAACATTAGTATTATATCATCGTTAGAAACTTTTAGAAATAAACCAAACTAAATAATACATATTTTATTATATTATTCATTTATTCTATTTTAAAAATCGTAATTTTATTTTTTAGCTATTCTTACAGGTGAATCAAATGTCCTGAAATATTTATCTATTCTTATAGGTAAATCAAACGTCATGTACCTCATACCAATCCATTCCACGGAGCAAGTTCTCCCCTTCGTTCCTGATTATTTTTCTCGTCCTCTTAATCTGACACACATGGAAAATATTCTTGTTCTGTCTCTATATTCTGCATAAGAAGAAAAGCTGCGTATGTTTTTTGGCTGACTAGCCAATCCAGGACACTAATACGCTCCTGTGACAACCAAGGCCAGGTGGGCACGAATGTGAAAGAATTGCGAGAACAATACTTCTTCTGTTGTCTTTAGCTTAAACAGAGTTACACAGTTTGGCATGGTATCTCCACAGAGGGTAACAGAAGTAACCAAGTATGGAGGATATGACAAAATGAATACAATCTACATGCAATTTCCATTTCCAATCAAAGCAGTTGCCAGTCATCTTCGTGCACATGCCCCTCTGCATCACTAATGAGTATGACACCATTGGGATTCATAGTCGGGAACTTGGCCACCATCATTTATCATGCCTTCATGGTTGACTTGCTTTGGCAGTTTACGTGAACAAGCCACAGTAAATAATGGTGCACCATTTGAATCATTTGCCAGCTTGGTTGCCAGTGAACACAATTCATCAAAATCACCTAGCTAGTGAAATAAACGGGTTCTTGGTTGCATATCAAAAATTACAAATACCGAATCAGATCAAAGATATATGCCAAATCTTTGTCTCGACAATAAAATCCAATTGCCAAGGATGCAATGGAGTCCAGGGGAATGTACGTATTAAGCTGGTCAAATTAGCAAAAGCTAAGGACGCTTTCCACTTCACAAGTTAACGTGCAAGAAAACCACAGCCTAACATTAAGCTTACTGGCTGTGTTATGTGGAAGTATCAGCCTCCACATCATATCCACTAACATTAACTGCATGGGACGTAAACAAAAATAAAAAGTCAGAAACATCACAGTCAATTTCAATCACAAAATTGTTGCCTTCAATCACCGGGGAAGACCTGTTATGTCAAATTTCAATTGATACGACCAAAAAAACTATTGAAAGCTAAAATAGGATATTATTGATTTTTTTTGGCTAGTCTACTGGTGAACTTACATTTTAGAATAGCAAACCAACGTTTCTCATCTTTTTCAGTTTAATGTGATTTCTCTCTCTCCCTAGCACACACAAACATTTGGGTTTCTCCGCTCCAGACTATACTTTTAACATTCATATGTGGAAGTGAAGTAACAAAAAATGATATAGGATAATTACTATCCTATTTTTTGTTATCATGATTCACCAGATTGCTGAGAAAAAAATTTATTCCTGAGCAAAGAGGTTGAAGGAAATAATTCTTCTTGTCCATTTACTCAGAATATAGATTTACAAATATATATAGGCTAAAACAACCTTAATTCTAGGAAGAAAGAAAGATTGAGGAAATTATTCCTAACCTACTATAGCTAATCAATCAGAAACAAATTAAGATTTACAATAATTACAGCCAATCACATTAAATGCTAATTACTCCTCCGTAATTCTCTCCAACACTCCCCCGCAAGCTGGTGAATAGATATCAAGCTGGAGATATCAATCATTCCCAACTTGCCAACTAAGAAATCAAAGCTAGGTCTTGATAAGGCTTTGGTGAGTATGTCAGCTTCTTGATGCCTTGTTGGAAGATAGGAGAGAGTTAGACCCTCTGAATCTATTTCATCTTTGATAAAACTCCTATTAATTCTGACATGTTTCATTCGATCATGCTGAACAGGATTTGTGAACTATGCTTATTGTTGATTTGCTGTCACTATATAGCTTTATAGGACCTGTCTTAGAGAATTTTAGGTCTTGTAGGAGTCTTTCAATCCAAATTAATTCACATACTCCTTGTGCTATTGCCTTAAACTCTGCTTCAACACTGCTCCTTGCCAGAACTGATTATTTTTTGCTTCTCCATGTAACAATGTTTCTCCATACCTTTGTGCAATACCTGGTTGTGGACTTACTATCTTCAAAACCAGCCTAGTCATGTCTTGTGTCATACTCTTCTTAAACAGAAGTCCTTTGCCTGGAGTTCTCTTGAGATATTTCAATATACGGTTGGCTACCTCTAGATTCCTTTTAGTAGGACAATGCATAAATTAACTTATTACACTTACACTGCAAGTAATGTCAGGCTTTGTAAGTGTCAAATATATTAATCTGCCCTCGGTCTGTTGGATGCTCATTCTTACTTGTTTTTTGCTTCCAATTTCTTTCCAAAGAAGTAATTGCAGGCTTGCATCTAGGTTTCCTAGCTTCCTTTAACAAGTCAAGGACATATTTCCTTCAAGTAAGAAATAATACCTACGTGTTCCAAGGTCTTTAACTTCAAATTCATTCTTCAAATAAGTCTTCAATCTTCCTCTCTCTTCTTGGTCGTCACCCGTGATTACCATATTATCCACAAACACAATGAGAATAGCCTGTTTCCACCGCTTCCTTGTTTGATAAATAAGGAGTGATTAGCATGTCCTTGTGTATACTCAATAGACTTCAATGTTGAACTAAATCTAGTGAACCAATCCCTCAAAGATTGCTTTAACCCATAGAGGGATTTCTTGAGCTTGCACACCTTGTTAGCTCCATCATCAAATCTAGGAGGCATCTTCATAAACAACTCTGCTTCCAATTATCCATTTAGGAAAGCATTTTTTATGTCCATTTTGTACAACTCCGAATCAGGGTTTACAATAAAAGAAAGTAATATCTCGATAGAGACTAGAAGATGAAAATTGAAATACTGAACAGTATGAATTTTTATTGATAAATCTGAGAGCAAGTATCTTGAACTCCCAAGGCAGTCCGTGTGGAGGGGACTAAACTACGTTAATCATTCAAGCTGCTCACTTGCTCTAACTATCAGATATTTATAATGCTAGACTCTTAACAACTCATAACAGATTCCTAAGGATTGGCAATAATAAAAGATAATGCATAATAAATAAAGCCAATCGGTAAAATAACATAATAGCTAAAATAATGGGATATGACTACTGGATGTGTGTTGGAATCAAGCAACTGATTGACTAAATCTTGGCCCATGTGATCCTCATGGGTTTTTCCAAATTTCCTCCTAAAATAAGTCTTCAGAATCGGAGGTGGAGGTGTCATATCAGTGCATCCCTCCTGTAAATTCGCCTTGTCCTCAAGGCGGAAAGAAGGAAATTATTCCTTGATAAGATCATAGCTTTCCAACTAGCTTCCTCTGAAGGATGCTCAACCCATTTAACTAATAGTTCTAGGTGGAAATGTCTGGTTATTTGTACCCATCTGTGAGCAAGAACTTTTTCAGGTTGTAGCATAAGTTCCCAGTCGTCATTAATAGGGGGAGATGTTGGTGGTGTGTTTGTGGATTGCCCATATGTTGGTTTCAACAGTGAGACATGAAAAATGGGGTGTATCTTGGATGACGCTGGTAATTCCAGCTCATACGCGACTGGTTGGAGACAGCTTTTCAGTTTTTCATTTCTTTTTCTGGCCAATGACTTTTGTCGATATGGTTGGAGACGAAGAAAAACTGAATCTAAAAGTTTAATTCACGCCGGTGAGCGTCTGCTTGCTGCATCATTCTGGTTTGAGCCTTCAACAGGTTTTCTTCGAGGAGTTTTAACATATCATCACGAGCCAGAAGTTGTTCTTCAAGTTCAGCAATTCTGGTTTCACCTTGTACAAATGGAGAAATAGCAGGAGGATCTGTTCCATAGACTAATTTAAAAAGTTTGGTACCAATGGATGAATGAAACCCAGTATTAAAGGAGAATTCTGCCCATGCTAGAAAATGACTCCAAGAACATGGTTCGTCTTGAACAAAGCACCTCAAATAAGCTTCAAGGCAGTGATTGACCACTTCAGTCTGCTCGTCGGTTTGAGGATGATAGGAAGAGCTCATCCTGAGTGTGGTGCCACTGATTCTGAATAGTTCCTACCAAAAAGCACTCAAAAAGACTATGTCTCTATCTGAAATAATGGACCTTGGGATGCCATGAAGGCGTACAATTTCCCTACAAAATTTTCCAACAACCACCTTGGCAGTATATGGGTGAGAAATAGGGATAAAATGAACATACTTACTGAGGCAATCAACTACTAGTAGAATTGTATCATAGCCCCCAAATTTTGGTAAACTAGATATTAAGTCCATTGAGATCTCCTCCTATATTCTTTCGGGCATTGGTAGAGGTTGTAAAAGGCCAGTAGGTGCCATGGCTTGGTATTTTGCTTGTTGACAGATTAAGCAATTTTGAACATAAGTCTTCACATCATTTTTCATTTTTGGCCAGAAGAAAGAAGCTGTTAATCGCTTCGAATGTTTTTAAATAGCCCCCATGTCCTGCTTCCAGAGTATCATGAGCTTCAACAAGGAGCTTATGACGAATAGGATGGTTATAAGGAACCACTAATCGCTCCCTAAAATAAAGCTTGTGATCTACCCATTAAAAGTCAAAATGGGAAGAAGGATTTTGATCAAGATTATCTATGATAGCACGGGTATAAGGATCATTCAACAAGGCATCATACCAATGGGAGAAATCAAGGGGTACAGGAAGTGTAAGTGCTAATAACTCAACATTTTGTGGACACCTGGATAGTGGATCAGCTCCCTTGTTTTCTCGTCCAGCTTTGTAAATAATAGTGAAGTCAAATGGCAATAACTTCATGAGGAGTCGTTGCTGTTCATTGGTAGTGAAATGTTGGTTGAGGAGATATTTGATGCTGTTATGATCTGTTCTCACAAAAAATTGACGCCCTAAAAGATAGTGTTCCTATTTCTATAAAGATAACACTAAGGCAAGTAATTCTTGATCATAAGTAGATTTAAAACGGTTTGAAAAGGAAAGACCTTTACTAAAATATGCAAGGGGTGTTCATTCTAAAGTAATATTGCTCCAATTCCTTCTAAAGAAGCATCACATTCTACCACGAAGGGTTGAGTGAAATTTGGGAGCTGCAAAACACGTATTGTAGTGAGTGCATCTTTGAGCTGAAAAAATGCTTTTGTTACTGCCAAAGATCAACAAAAAGCGTTCTTTTTGTTGAGTTCAGTTAGTGGTTTGGCCAGCATTCCATAATTCTTTACGAACAATATCCTATCAAACCTAAAAATCCACGTAACTCCTTCACATTACTAGGTACAGGCCATGCTGTGATTGCTTGAATTTTTTCTTGATCCACCTCTACACCTTGGGCTAATATCATATGCCCCAAGAAGGATATGCCCCGCTGTCCAAAAAAAAATTTAGATGATTTAGCATAGTATTGGTAGTCCTTAAGAAGCTGCAGAGTGTGGTGTAAATGGTTCAGATGTTGTTCTAATGATGGACTGTAAACCAAAATGTCGTCAAAAAAGACTAAGATGAATTTTCGAAGATAAGGTCGGAAGAGGTCGTTCATAGCTGATTGGAAGGTTGAAGGAGCATTAGTAAGACCAAAAGGCATTACGACAAACTCATAATGACCAGAGTCGGTATGAAAGGCTGTTTTACGGATATCTGGGGGGTGGACCCGAATTTGGTGGTAGCCGGATTGAAGATCAATTTTCGAAAAAATAGTGGCTCCGTGTAGCTCATTCAGAAGTTCATCTATGTTTGGGATTGGATATTTTTTGGAACTATAATTTGGTTTAGGCCTCGATAATCTACACACATCCTCCATGAGTTATCTTTCTTTTTGACAAGAAGCACAGGACTTGCATAGGGGCTAGTACTAGACTGAATGAACCCTTTCTTGAGTAAATCAGATACTTGCTGCTCAATTTCAGTTTTCTGACAATAAGGATAACGGTAAGGTCTAATGTTGGGTGGCTTAGAGTCTGGAAGGAGATTAATAGCATGGCAATGTTGGAGATAGGGTGGTAGGGTACTAGGTTCTTCAAACACTGTTTCAACTTTTTGTAGTATTTTTTGAATTGGAGCAGTGATGGAATTTTCTAGGTTTGTTATATCTCTGGATAAGAACTGAAAACTGACTTCTTGATTTGGTTTAGGAGGTACCCCTTGGAGCTTATGTTTCCTTCCATTCAAGTGAAAAACGAGGAACATTTCGTTGCAATTTGCCTGCACAGTGTTCAGGGAAGCAAGCCATTTGATATCTAAGACCAAGTCAGCTCCACTAAGAGAAAAAGGATAATAATCTTCAGTAATTGTGAGACCCGACAATTGAATGGAGAAATTAGGACAGATACGATTACAACTAATTACCTTCCCATTATCGATCTGCACACCGAAAGAGGGTACCCTTTTTGCAGGCAATTTTTGCTCTTCCACAATTTTTTCAAATACAAAATTGTGGGTGGAGCCGCTATCTACCAAAATCAACACCTTGCGGCCTCCAAGCACTCCTTACAGCTTCATCGTCGTGCTCATTGCATTACCCAGTATTGCATGAAAGGAAATCTCAGCATATTCCCTTGTTTCGTCGCCTTCGACTTCATTTTCGGCTAAAGTCTCTACTGGTGCGCTGTTGCCGTCATCTTCGGCCATCTCCAGGAGAGTGAGGGTCACAGTCTTGCAACGATGGCCGGGAGAGAACTTCTCGTTGCAACAGAAACACAACCCCTTCGAAATACGCAGTTGTCTCTTCTGGTCCCAAGTGCGAAGCGTCGCTGATCTAGAAGAAGCAGAAGCAGATGTGGAACATTGTGTTGTTTGGTTGCTGGTGAATGGACCTAAACGTGGCAAATTAGAAGTTTGGGCTGTGAGGTATTGGGCTTATTAGAGTTGACCCACTGATTTGCTCTTGGCCCACTTTTAAGATTGGTCTTTTGTTTAAAATCTAGTGCCAAACTCATAGCCCGATAGACAGATCTAGGCGTGTGGATTCTCACATCAGATTTCAATTCATCTTGCAACCCATTAAGGAAAATACCTAAGAGACAATTTTTGGGTCAATTTTTGACTCGAGTCGAACGTTTAGCAAATTTCTGACGATATTCTTATACTGTACCCGTGTGACAAACAACACAAAGATATTCATCAGGATTCTGGAATTCAGCAGGACCATATTGTTCTTAAAGTGTGTTAACTAACTCCTCCCAATACAAAATGGTTCTCTCGGAATTGATCCAAGCGAACAAATCAAGTGCATCCCCTTCCAAATACATAGCCGCTACATAAACTTTCGATTCTTCAAGTGTTTGATAATACCTGAAGTACTTCTCAGCCTTCAAAATCCAACCACGTGGATCACCTCTGAATTTTGGGAATTCTATCTTAGTACAAGGTGGACATGTGGTACTTCTATGACCCCAGTATTGTTCTCCTTCGTCCTCTGTCTCATCGTTCCAATGAGATCTTTCCCTTGTTTTCCGATCATTACTACTCTCAGGTTTCTTCCCCTTGTCAGCTTGAGCTTTCAACGCAGCTACATTAGCAACTATGGTGTCAAATATCTCAAGACGAGAGGCTACAACAGTTAATTGTTGAGATAGTGGTTCCGGTATATTATCGTGGATTTGTGGTGGTGGGTTATTTGTAGGGACCCCGAACTCGGGCCGGGTGATCCTACCGGGGTGGGTTTCCCTTCGGTATTGTCCTCTTTGGTCAGAGGCGTGAGTCACCACTTGAACACATGACCTCAAGGTTTTGTTGTTCTTTAAGAACACGCCTCTCACCATTGAGCCATTATAAACTGAAATGAACTCGTGAAACAGTTATGATCATGAGCGCATAAGCTTGAGACTGAAATGGTTATGCGAATACTGTGTTAAGAGTTTGGAAATTAGTATAATAAGATAGTAAGGGAAAAAGACAGACTGACAATTTCTACTGATAGTGTATCGAAAAATTTTGGATTGGTTGAATATATGTATATGGACACAGAAATGGTAAATGGATGGGTCAATAGAGAGAGAGACAGTGTATTTGTATCACTGCTTTTGTCGTGTTTTGGGGACATATCCCCGAATGTCCTAGTAAGGTGAATACCCTATCAGGGATTGGTTGAGGAAAATAAAGAGATACGTAGCGTATACGCCAAGTGGATA